>JAJEKB010014843.1:1553-20539 GCA_022393335.1 Macrotrachela quadricornifera
GCCAGTAAAGACGCTAGTAAGGACGCCTGTAAAGACTCTATTAAGGACGCCAGTAAGGACGCTAGCAAGGACGCTAGTAAGGACGCCAGTGAAGACTCTATTAAGGACGCTAGTAAGGACGCTAGTAAGGACATCAGTAAAAATTTTATTAAGGACGCCAGTAAGGACGCTAGCAAGGACAGCAGTAAAGACGCTAGGAAGGACGCCAGTAAAGACGCTAGCAAGGACGCCAATGACGACTCTATTAAGGACGCTAGTAAGGACGCCAGTGAAGACTTTATTAAGGACGCTAGTAAGGACACCAGTAAAGACGCTAGTAAGGACGCCAGTGAAGACTCTATTAAGGACGCTAATAAAGACGCTAGGAAGGACGCCAGTAAAGACGCCAGTATGGACGCTAGTAAAGACGCCAGTAACGACTCCAGTAAGGAAACCAAGAGAGAAGATATTAGAAGCATCATACGACGTTTCATCCTTGCTTAAGAGACTAATCAGTAGGGTTTTATCTTAACGACACGAACCGATTACTAGGATAAGTATTTGTTACAATGCCTCTCTCAATAAAAATTCAAGGAATAAGGGAATGAAGGCATACGATATTAAGATTTTAGTGACACCCAGAAACTCTCAGCTGGATCGGTGCCCTGTGAGCCTACTGTAGTAGGGTTTTTGTAACACCCTCAAACTCTCTGTCAGAAAAATGTTTGTATTTATTTCCACTCGATGAAAAATCAATAGAATACGAGATGACAAGCCCTATATGACGTTTTATTCTTATTTAAGCCATTCATTATTTGAGTATCATGTCATATTTGATTGAAACGTAAGTTAATGAAGAGATACTATATCACTCTTTTTTGCATTACTACTTTTGCAATTGGAGCCATTCGAATATGTATCATAAAGAAATATGATAAAATAAGTGATTACAAATGATTTATTATTGTAATTGAAGAAAAAAAGCTAATACTTTAACAGGCTAGAATAAATATGATGCTAAACTAATAGTACAAATAATAACGAATAACATAAATAAATATATAAGTTTTAGATCACTTATAAATTCAACAGATATAAGCAAAAAATTGCTACAACTTAATAACCAACTATGGTTAGTTCAATTCGAAGTACAGGCTGCTGTTGTCTTTCTTGTTGTTAATTTTGTTTTGGTTGCTTTTTCTTTTGTTGCTTTTTTTCTTATTGTTTTTTGTTTTTCAATTACTTCTAATGATGAATATATTTTGTATCCACGTATTTCTGATGGAAATTTGCCAAATTCAAGGCAATTTAAATCGTTTTTAACATAATCATTCCATGCTAAAATGTTGTCTGTTACTTGATAATTACAACATGTTCGTGTAATTTTATCAAGAAAACGTGTTTTTTTATTAATTTTCTTTTCAAAGATAATTTGTATATATAATTGTTTCTGATGATTTAATTCATTTATATCTTCACCAATACAAATATATTGAATTTTTTTGTTATGAAATTCTTTTTTAATATGATTCATTATAACATCTTTGGAAACATTAGTCCATGATATAATAGCCATTGATTTTGTATTTAATCGTATTGATTGCCGACGAGAAGATGCTGGTGGTTTTTCAACATTAAATTTATATAATTTTGAAATAGTTGGTCGGTCAAGATCACGATATAGAGTAAAAGAATTATCAGAATCAGTAATTTTATCTGTTTGATTAACTGATGAATCAGGAGATGACATTGTCATGGCTGCATGACTAGATTGTATTGAATCATTTTCATGTGCTGTAATTAATGTTGAATCATTGAATTTCATTGTTTTAGAATTAGTGGGTAATAATGAAGATGGTAATAGAGATAAATCATTATGATTATTATTATTATTGTTGTTTTGGGTCACCATACATAAATTGTCTATTTGAACATCTAAAAAATGATTATAAATAATTATGTGTCATAAAAATTCAGAATGAGAAATAAAATATACAGGGTGGTCCGAAAGTCAGTTTACCCAAAAAAAAAATTAAATATCTCCATTACGGGTCGAGCAAACGAACTGATTTTTTTACCAATGATAGAGGCATGTACAAGCTTTATATCCATAAAGACATGCCTAGAGAAACTCTTTGTTAGGTATATTGTCTTTTTCTCCTATCTGGCAAAAAGTAAAACGTTTTTTGTTGAGATCAATAGTGATACTTAACAAAGGTTCTTTCTAGACATGTCTTTATAGATATGAAGCTTGAACATGCATCTATTATTAGTAAAAAAATCAGCTTGTTTGCTCGAGTTGTAATGGAGATATTCAATTTTTATTTTGATAGACTGGCTTTTGAGCCACCCTGAATATGGTCTAAAAGTCACGATGCCAAGGAAAAATGAAATATCTCCGCCACGGTTCGAACAACCGGGCTGATTTTTTTACCAATAATGGAAGCATGTTCACACTTTAAATCCATACGGATAATATTAGAGAGAGCCCTTATAAAGTATTACTAATGACCTCAATAAAATAATTTTACTTTTTCATAGATAGAATGGAAAACAATATACTTAACAAACGGGTTTTCTATAGGCATGTCTTTATAGATATAAAGCTTGTACATGTCTCTATCATTGGTAAAAAAAACAGTTCGTTTGCTCGAGCCGTAATGGAAATATTCAACTTTTTTTTGGCTCAAGTGCCTTTTTTTTCAAACTGTGAAAAATAAATTTTTCTTGTTGCGGTCAATAGTGATACTTGACAAAGGTTGTTTCTAGGCATGTCTTTATGGATATAAAGCTTGTACATGCCTCTATCATTGGTAAAAAAATCAGTTCGTTTGCTCGACCCGTAATGGAGATATTTAATTTTTTTTTTGGGTAAACTGACTTTCGGACCACCCTGTACATATAAACTATATTATTACCTTGATCAGACACCATTGAAATATCATTACTACATTCACTATATAAATCATCATCATCTGGTATAATTTGTTTATCAATAAAATTATTTAAAGATTGAATATTTACATTTTGATTAAAATCTATGTTTTCATTAATAGGATTGCTTGTTTGTAATATATTATTAATTTCGTCCATAATAGTTGTATAAGAAGAATTAGTATCATTGGACATTGAATGATTCATAGTATCAAATGTTGTTATTGTTCTTATTGTTGTAGAAGGATTTTCTGAAAAGTTTACATCAAGCCATTGAGAAAAGTCCTTGAATAAAAAAAAGGAACAATAAATTGAGGAGCACATATTTCATATATTAATATATACTACGATTAGTATTAAAAGAAATAATCTTACCTTGTCAATAATCATTTGGTTTTCCTTATTTAAATTTGATTCATTTTGATTGATAATAATTTCATCATCTAAACTATAAGTATCAAAATCCATTCTAATTGGATTTGGTATCGCCGATATAAATATTATATATAAATAACCTAGAATTAATCTTTTGTAAATATAGAACTAGAATGAAAAATCTAAAAATGAATTGATAGAAATGAAATTAAAAAAAATATAATGTCTATTGTTGTTATTTATTTTATTGTAACAAAGTTAACATAAAAAATCGACAAATTTTCATAACATACTAGACTTCCACCAAAACAGAAAATATTTCGATTTATTTTATGAAAAACACAAGAAGTATCGTACTCATTTGCATTTTCTAATGTAACTGAACACATATAAAATCAATAGAGAAGCGATCCACCCGAAAAAACAAATAGGAATTTGAAATAAACGGCCGAGAAAAAAATTTACAGAATACAGCAAAACTTAAGCATTAAAAAAAATTCACACAATCATAAAAGAAAAAGAAACATGATACAAAAAACTATTGAATAAAAATAAAATTACATACCTGATGAGTCCCTTAAGCAAGGACGAAACGTCGTATGATGCTTGTAAACTCTTGCTATTGAGTCCCTTAAGCAAGGACGAAACGCGTCTTGAGAGCTTTCATTTCTAGAAAATGTTAAACTATAAGAGCTGCTACAGCTGATATTGATAATAATCAAACAGATGATGCATTCATTCGTGCAGTAGAACCAATAACAAAAACTGAAACAAAACCACCAGTAACCTATGGAGAAAAATTATTCATTCATTATACACATGAAAAACGTTTTCAATCATGTAAAAGAGACATGCATCGTGTATATGAACATACATTTAAAAACACACCAGCCATGAACGTCAAACTTATTGTTGGTTCCAAAAATCGCCGAAATGCTAAACATGAATTAGTACGTAAAAAACCTGCAAAAAAATTACTAAACAATGCAATAAAAACAAGTAAGTTTAATAAAATATCATTCTATTCAATCAATACATAATACAATGCCTTTTTTCAAAAAGAGCTTCGTAGAGAAAAAACAAATCAACAAACCACCAATACAACAACAATGCAGTAATCAAAAAACCTTTCATCTGATCAATAAAAAACTTTTAAAATTATTTAACTTATTCAATTTAATATCTTTTCAATTGCGTTTCAACTGTACTTTTCACTTTCTTATAATAATTCATCACTAGCAAACACGATATATGATAAAAACTCATTTTTCTCTTTATAATTCATTCAATACATTACTTATTTATAATTAATCAATTTCTTTTCATCTTTCAGATTAAAAAATACGAACCAATAACTTATCTTCAATGTCAAAAACCATTAAAACATCACAAAAATCTTAAGATTATGGCTGCTGGTCTCACCTCAGTCAAATGAAACTATCATTATATATTCTTTTGGATATATAACAGTTGAATAGTTAAATCTTGTGATTTATTTTAAATCATATAGATTTCTATTGCCATCTGATGATCGTCGTTGCTGACGTGAAATCTTAAGATTATGGCTGCTGGTCTCACACCCACCCTCAAAACTTAGTCAGTCTACCAACCCGACGTGAGAAACAACTCAAGAAAAAGATGCACGATCTCATTGAATCACCAGAAGTCCTACAAACAAAACAATGGGACAACACTATAATGTATCTTCGATACAAATTCGACAGTGCATTAACTAATCAGTTTCTCAAACGCCTTTATCAATGGTGGGACAAACATTTTAAACACGCAGGATTCTCACTCAACGACATTCGAATTCAGATGATCGGAAATACAGATCGAACACTCGAACAGTATCTGATACATAAGAAGCCGTCAAAAGAGATACTGACAAAAATGGAACAGTTAAAACACTAATTTTTCACGCCCCAACGTCTACCAGTGTTCGATATATCACCGACAAACCTTTTCTCCTTTTCTTTCAAACTTATTCATTAATCATAACACCCTGTTTTATTTTACGAATAACTTACTCAACCCCTCATTTGAGTTATGCTTCTGATTTCATTTCATCATATACATATCCCCCTTCTTTTCAGATGCACTTTGAGCAGATGAAACTTAAGCTCTGTCTTATCGTCCAAACAACAATTTGCGAAGTAAGATCACTCATCTTTCTAAAAAACAATGCTTCAATTTTAGCTATGATAACTTATTTCCCGACAGTGACATGTCGTATGATGCTCTGAATTATTTCTCACTTGTAAACTCACCATTTACATTTGGAATAACTACGCATCATTCTAATTAGTATTATGTACTTGTTGGCTGTCTTCGGACTTCCATATTGTCCATGACTAGTTATTATGTAGTTATAATAATTCTAAACATGCCTGTTGAGTCCCTTAAGCAAGGACGAAACATGTCGTATGATGCTCTGAATTATTTCTCACTTGTAAACTCACCCTCACCCTCGAAGTATACATGATATTACAGTTCTTCGAGAATCAGGTCTATTAGAACATGTTGAAGACTCTGTACAAATTATCGGTGACAAGGGATACATCGGTGAAGAATATCTAACCACGCCAAGAAAGAAACCTTGTGGACTTGAATTAACACAAGACGATAAAGATTTCAATCGTGATATTAACAGTGCCAGAGCAGCGATTGAAAATATTAATCAACGTCTTAAAACTTATGCTATTCTTGGAGGTGTTTACAGAGGACCTGTTGATGATTTTGATAAAATAACCAAAATCACACAAGTTGTTGCTGCTTTATGTAACTTGAACTTAAATAAACATCCTATTCGTAGATAGATAACAAGATTAACGGTATCATCCTATTAATTATTTGAGAATGGAACTATAGAATCATCCTTCGTTACGTTTCAAATCTCTTAGTATGAACGGTATAGGTTAACATAGACAACATGAGGCATGTTTAGCACAATAAACACAGAGACGCACTTGATAATTCTCGTTGCTAGTGATATATAAATTTCAAACAGCGACAGATGAATAGTATTATATATGTAGTACATATGGTAAAAAAATCAGCTTTTTCAAATGTGTAAATGAAAAAATTAATGATGGGGTACCACTCAAGTTGGTCACGCCCAGATGGCGATCCTGACAAAGATAAATAATAAAGCGACATCTCATTTACCTGGACCATTATGTGCATTTATCGAATTGTAATATTGTGAACGGCCTTCGGTCAGCACGTTTGAAGGTCCGAATATTGGTTGTTCACATAAACCAAATCGTCTATCTCTAGAACCATCTGAATTGAGGACTTGTGGCATTGTGTAGCGTTGATCACGTTCACCATCATTTCTTTGCACCCATCCAACATTACTCAAAGATCGTGACATTGTAGATTAGATTTCTATCGTTATGAACTGTTATAATGTTTTTCCGCGTTGAATTTGCAATAAAATCTCTTCTCTTATAACTGTGACAATACTGGGTATTTCGCACTGTTGACGCATAAAACAACTTTCAAACTTTTTCTTTTCTTCCCGCGCTGTGCTTTTTTCCGGACGCATTACCTATTATCCGTCGCCTGTATCAATATCTTTTTAACCGCAGTAGCGTCGTCATGGGTCGGATGGAGAAAAGTGAAGTTTATGATGTTGTGTTCTGTTCTTTTAAGTTGCTCAATCGAACACATGATGGAAGAAAAAGGAAAGAAAAATGGAAGAGAGCATTGAAAATATAGAATTGAGAGGGGTTAATTTCAATGTTTTTTCAAAAATCAAACTTAATACATTCGAGGCAATTGAGGTCATTGATGGGACCCACCATATTTTAGTAAGAAACTTAATAGAAAAGCAATTTCTTTTCCTTCTTTCTTGGACAGAAGGTTACACGTAATGTGTAATCTGCTCTACATTCTCTATTTTTTGAATTATTTATTGCATAGCATGATGTTTTTCATTGAAACAATTAAGAGAAAAAAAAGTATCACAATCGGAACAGAAAGTTTTTATTTTCTTTGCTGTAGCATTACTGGCTTCTCTTGATTGTTGTTGCCGGATTTTTTCATAGCAGCCAACACAACGCCTCCGAACATCGCGTCCATATCCTTCTTTTTCCTCTAACTTGTGATCAGCGAGTTTATGTTTCGCTTGGCCAGTTGGTTTCTGTCTCACACCCGGCTTCAATTTCTCGAATGGCATGCCAAGCAGTAAAGATCGTACAAGGCTTTCACGAAATTGCAGAATGGTGACTTCGTTTGCTGCGTAGTTTTCCTTGTATATCAAATAGCTATTTACCAGTGTCGCCCCAAAAACTATTTCAAATGCTACCTTTCGGTACCACTTTATTGACCGTCTGAGGCACGTGTAATATGATGATAGCTGATCAGATAAATCAGTACATATTCTTCCTTCATTGTAATCCAGTACAACCTGTGGCTTCATGATGCGTTCATTTTTACTATTGATATTTCCAGTATCTACTACAGTTGCTGAATCCGACGGTCTTGTGGATATTATCAAGATGTTCTTTTTGTCTTTCCACGTGATCAGTTTTACGCCTTCTTTATTCTGAAGTCCGTAAACTTCACCGCATCTAAGGTTTTTTTGAGCAACTTCGCTGCCTGATTCGGCACGATTACTTCTCAGTGTCCCAATAAGATACGTATCATGTTCTAACAAACGCTTTGTCAGAGGAATGCAGGTAAAGAAGTTGTCAGCTACCACGGTTCGATTAAATTCCTCAAGATCATCCAATAAATGCATCACCACTGTTTGAGCATGCCCAAGACCTGCCATGGAATCTTATTGACCGGTGTAAATTATATAATTCTGTTATGGCATGTAGTTACAACGTACAATAAGATGAGTCATCGTATGGATATTATCCATATGTTCTTTCTTTCGTTCTTTCCTTACATATATGATCACTCACTTTAGTTCGTTCTATAAGGTATTTTCCAAACTCTTTCCCTTGACGTTCTCTTCTCCGACCATAATAACATCTCAGGGATTTTCCAAGAATGTATGAAATCTTCTCGGTTTAATCCAATTAGTCACTTCTTAACATGCCATATAAATAGCAACAGTTTTCTATGTGAAGTTCGCTTGTTTTTACGTTTTTAATAAACATATATACATCAACTTATATCGGACGTAACAATTGGTGCACTGGCCGGTATTGACTGTGTATATGGTACAAACAAGACAGCAAGTAATATCTCAAACGGAAGCTGATCAATTACAACTCGAACAGGAGTTTCAACGATTAAGTAGTATTAAAATTGAACGAACGAATTATCCACAACAACATATTGTCTATCGTCCTTCATCACCTATAATGACGGAAAAACTGATGAATACAATACTATCGACCAATTTGGATAAGTTACCAAAGTTTGGTGGTAAAAGTGCTGAAAATGTGCATAAATGGCTAACTGATATCACGAATGAATTGAATTCGATTAAGCTTGAGGATCAACAAAAACTTTCGGTCGTTCAAACGTTTCTTGTCGATGATGCTCGTCGCTGGCTTATCAATAATTTGTCGGTACTATCCACTTGGGCTGAGTTTGTTGTTCAAATTCGTCAAACGTTTTCATCACCATTACATCAAGAATTAGCAATAAAAAGAGTCGGTAACCGTGAGCAAGGCGTCAATGAAACAGTTTTGCATTACTACAATGATATGATGGAATTGTTTGATATAATTGACATCGATATGGCTGATCAATATAAGGTGGGATATTTAAAAGCAGGTATCAAAGCTTCCTTGAAAAAGGAAGTACTGCGAAAGGAACCGAAGTCTCCAACAGAATTCTTGGAAATAGCACAAACAGAAGAGAAATTAGAATCATCATTGAATATACAAATGGATGATTTACAAATATTAGGTATGGATTCTTTCTCAGCAATTCATTCGTCTACGAAGAGATATCCACAAAAACAACACAAGCAGGGACAATTGTCAAAGCAGTTGCGGTGTTATCGATGTAATAAAATAGGTCATTTTGCTCGCAATTGCTTCTCAAAAAACTATTAGCGGGAGCCAATGATGGTGCGACTCCCGTCTTTACCCACCAACCATCTATGATCTTTATTCCAACATGGATCTGTAACAAGAAAGTGTGTGCTATGATCGATACGGGAGCAACGTCTTCATTGATTACTATGGCTACAATACGTGAGCTAAATTGTCAACATCAAATTTATGAGCAACCAGGAGAGATTATATTGGGTGAGTCAAGGACAAAGATGATTCAACATGGATGGATTTATTTAAACTTGAGAATCAATAATTTCGATTTTGGAATATCAGTGTTGGTTGTTGATCATTTAACTACTGATTTGATTTTAGGCATGGATTTCGTGAGAAAATTTAAAGTGGAAATAAAAACTATGCAAGAATACCTTACTCTTCATCACCATCAGCAACGAATATATGTAAATTTTGAGAGACTAAATTCAGTTAAACTAGCTCAACAATGTTCTATTTTACCACGATGTCACGGCGTAGTGGAGGCCATTGTTGATGGAATCACAAATGGTACTAATATGCTAATGAATGTTCTGAATGAAAACATACAACAAGGTAAACGAATTCGGTTTTGTGATGGATTAGTGAACATAAAAAATAATCATATTCAATTGACAATATACAACCCAACAAATAGAAGTGTAACTCTTCCAAAGTCAATGTTGTTGGGTACGGTCGATAAATTAGCATAAGATGCGTATTGTTCAACATTATTTGCAAATACAACTGTTGATGGAACAATTGTAATACCTGGAAAACAGAAACAAGCTGATGTGGTTGATGGAATAATTGCTACGTTGTCGCAACATTTAGAAGGAAATATCCAATACCATGAACCAGTACGTAATCTTCTACAGGAACATAAATTTCTATTTGATACATCTCAATCACGAACAATTAAAACTACCATTCACCATGTAATCAATACAGGTGATCATACACCAGTAAATGCTAAGCCTTATTTTAAATCTATGGAACAACGCAAAAATATCCAGCAAGAGATAGATAAGATGTTGAAAGCTGGTATTATTATACCATCAACATCTCCATGGTCATCACCGGTAGTTTTATTGAAGAAACCCAATGGTGAGTTTAGATTTATAATCGACTACCGCCGTCTCAATGCCATTACGAAGAAAGATTCCTATCCGCAGCCTACAATAGAAGAATTACTACAACAGTTGGGTGGACATGCCTGGTTTACCAAATTGGATTTGGAGAGTGGGTATTACCAGATACCCATTCAGCAGTCAGACAAAGAAAAGACTGCTTTTGTAACACAAGATGGATTGTACCAATTTGAAGTATTACCAATGGGATTGATGAATGCTCCGCCAAGTTTTCAACGAATGATGAATAATATTATTGGATATAATCGATGGGATTATGTATTGGTATATCTAGATGATATCCTGGTGTTTTCAAAATCATTTTCGGAACATATGGAACATCTGCGGGAGATATTCAAAGTATTGAGTGATCATCAGTTCACTTTGAATCCAAGCAAGTGTTCATTGGCGAAACAATCTATCGAGTTTTTGAGCCATACAATTACGAAAGAGTCGATTATACCATCTAAAGAACGTATTCAGACCATTCTAGACATGCCTCAGCCAACTACATTGGCACAAGCAAACAGATTTATTGGTAAAATTGGATGGTATCGTAAGTTTATTCCAGGGTTTGCGAGGGTTGCGGCACCTATCCACAAAGTCACCAATAAGACAAAACAAAAGAAAAAAGAGTTTTATTGGCATGATGAACAGATTCAATCGGCAAACAAGTTAAAACAAATATTAACTGAAGAACCGTTACTTTTGAAATATCCACACCCTACTGCTCTGTTTATATTGTCAACTGATGCATCTGACTATGCGATTGGTGGTACATTAAAGCAAATGGTAAATGGAACAACTCATTACAATTACTTTCTATCTAGATTATTGACAACAACGGAGCAAAATTATCCTACAATTGATCGGGAAGCGTTGGCGATATTTTGGTGAATGGAGAAATTGCAGCATTATTTGGGTGGTAGACAGGTTATGATTATTTCTGATCATAAACCTTTACAACAGTTTCACCAAAAACATAAGGTTAACAGTAAACGCGTAGAGGAATGGTTGATCAAACATCAGGATATTATTCCACAAATAACTGAAGTGAAATATCGCAAAGGTTGTAACCATGGTGATGCAGATGGAATGTCAAGACCAGAAGTTGCCGGAATATCACAATCACTTAATGTTACAACTCGATCAATGACGAAAGCTGCTCGTTCCATAACATCCCATGATCAACAACGATCACCAATTCCAGATGCTACAGTTGTTCGAAGTCCAATGACATTTGATTTTAGTTTAGAACGAATCCGTCAAGAACAAAAACATGATCCTCAATTAGTTCAAATTAGACAACAATTAATCTCAGGAGAAATCAATAATCAGAGTTTATTGGTGGAAGGTGATGTTTTGTATAAATTGGTATAAGCACCAGGTGCATTAACTAAGCGTAAAGTGATTTACATACCAGTATCAATCAGACAAGAAGTTCTTCGATGTTTTCATGATCATCCTACGGCAGCTCACTTTGGAGTTCATCGTACTTGGCTTAAAATGAAGAACACGTGTTATTGGTCGTGTATGAAGCGAGATATTCAAGATTATATCAAATCATGTGAAAAATGTGCTAGATTCAATATTCCACGAACAAAACCCCCGGGTCATTTAAATCCAATAGAATCTCCGGAAGGTCCTTTAGAATTGGTATCTATGGACTTCTGGGGTCCTACTCCTGAATATTCTGTCAATGGGAACAGATATGTGCTGGTTATCATTGATTATTACACGAAATATGTTGTTGCTCATCTGCTGCCGGATAATTCAGCTATAACAGCTGCAAGATGCTTTGTAGAACAGTTTGCATTTAAGTATGGTATTCCTCGGCGATTAATTACTGATCAAGGAATTCATTTTAAGAATGAATTGATGAAAAACTTAACAGAATTACTAGGAACAAATCACCCATGTCGACGAAAGCGCCGTGGTACGCGTGACATCACGCATAACTAGTACGCGTCGCGAACATAGAGGTGACGCGACGCGTACAGAGCGTTATGTCAATGGGATCGTCACGCGTACCGAGCGTTACGTATATAGCGTACCACAGCGTGTACGGAGCGTTCGTACGCCTTGTCACAAATGTTCTTATTGGTTCGTTTTTTTGTCTTACAAATATACTTTTATTCATACACTACTTTTATATACAATATATATTAAGAGATGCAAATATTTAGCACCTTTATTTCAATATCAGATGTGTTACATAATAATAATAACAATAAAAAACAAAAACATTTCAAAAAACTAAATAAACGAATTATTCAATAGGTAAAACAAATAACAAAAAATTCTACATATTTCATTCTTTACGTCTTATCAAAAGGACATTATTAACTGATTAAGGATTAAACTTTTCCTTGATTATTGATTTAAAGGAGGGGGGACCCTTTGTCCATGAAATGGCCCTAAATGATTATACTCACGTGAGTATAATCATTTAGGGCCGTTTCGTGGATAAAGGGTCCCCCCTCCTTTATAGAAATTGTGTTTTGTATGAACTTTCCCAGAGAAAAGAATTTTTTGATTTTTTGTGCTGTATGATGATAGTTGAACTAATATAACTTGAATTATGTAGTAGGGAAGAACTATTTTGTTTACAGATTGTTGTAAAATTTTGTTTTCGATCTAAGTGGGAATCTATAAAGACGCACTTTTGTGCTTCATTTTGTTAGCACTTTTTCACATTGAATGAAAAAAACAAAATATGACATAATATATTGTTTGATAGACTCTACCATTTGTAAAGCATCGCTTGTTCTGGCGTTGCACTTCTTGTTTTCGAAAGGAAAAAGGTTTGAAGTGGAAAATTTGAATGCTTGATAAGCGAGATTGTTTGTTTGTTAAGAGATGAATTTGATTTTTTCTGTATCATCTTTTATAGGTGGTCGTTGTAAATTGTGGAGCTTTTCATATTGCATTTTGTGGCATATTTTATGTTTTTAGTGCAATGTATTAAGTGGTAATAAAATGGAAGCGAAGGCACGACTCTCTTTATGATCCAATATAATAATCAAATTTTCTAACGAAACGGGTTTTATCTTAAGTATACTTTTATTTTATTAATTGATACGTGATCATATAGCATAGAAAAATAGAGCATTCTTTTCTCTATCAGACTGTGTGGAAATAATATTACTTTAAGATGGCTATACTGTATTAAAGTTTCAGTCTCATTACTTTGGACTGCCCTAAGTAGATGTTGTTTGATGATGTAACAAAATCGTTTTAACGCTTCTCTAAATGTTGGGAAAGAAAATTTGTGTAATAGCATATGTGGTATTCAATGGTTTTATTCTTTACTAGTATATGTATAACAAAAAAAGTGAAACAAGAAGTTAACTTAGTTCATATATAAAAATTGTGTAAAGTGTGTTTTGTAGCATGATGTTGAGTCTTCATTTTTATTGTTCCTGCTGAATCAGATCGTTGGAAGTTGTCGATGGTTGTCCGGAGTTCGGATTGACGCTTTCGGTTTCGTTTTCTTCATCGGATTCACTTTCATAACTTTGATTAACATGTTGTTGATTTCGTGGTGCGGTATTGTTGGTTGCCTTGGTTAATGTGTCACCGTTTTGGTGTTTGTCGTTTTCTTTTTTAGGTGATAATTGAGGAGAATTATGTAAATGAATATTGTTGGTAATCGTGATTTGAATTTGTTTTGGTTGACGGTCCTTGTTGTTTTGAAAAACTAGGAAGAAGCATTAGGTTATTTGTCATTTTATTTGAACAGTCATATTCTTTGTTTTTGTGATTCATGATACTTACAAATGTTGTTTTCGATGAATGGCTTTTGATTATTCGCTATTTGATTAATATCTGTTGAATTGTTTGCCATTAAATTAAATTCGTTAAATAAAATCTGGAATGAATGAGCCATATTGGATTGTTTAAGTTTATTTTTTGATTGTATATGACAGGTGCGTTATATAGAAAAATGATCTTACCTTTGTGTCGTTGGAAAGTTGAATAGAATTAAAAAAATTGAAGAATCAAGTTATCTAGAATAAATGAAAGGAAAAGTAGACGTATATGTTCTTGATGATAGTTAATGTTGCAAAAGTTATGTTTTCTTTTTCATAAAAATGTTGAACATATTTTACAAAAGAAAAGTTGATCTATAGATATAATATTTGTTGAGTTCAGTTTTGAGTAGCTGGTGGATTGATGATGAGTACAGCTGTGAATATACGTGATTGATTTTCTTCGAGGGCCCATTTAAGTACTCGACAATGTAAATAGTGTTGATGAGGCTCACGCATATAATCACATAGGATATCTTCGATTTTATCATATAATTCATCGGCTTCTTTCACTATTGAACTTGTGGATCCTATTGAAATTGATGATCCCCAAGAGACAAATGACGTTGCTGGTGATGATACCACTCCACTATTGTTGTTGGTATCAATAGGTATTTCTTGTTGCTGTTGATCATTAATTTGAGCTGTTAATGGTGGAGTGAATGAATTGATTAATTGATTCGAATGATTGTGATTGTTATTTTGTTGAATATTTGGATCAGTCATTTATGAAATAGTTGGATCTATGTGGTTTATATATGAGAGTAAAATATTATTCTATACGTGAAAGAGTTATCCTTACTTTTTTGATTCAAGTGACTTGAAATTTTGAGATCGTGTAATATTATAAAAGCTTCTCTAAAAGAAATATGTGAAATCTACAATATAGAAAAATATAGTCTTTTAGAAATAGTTTAGAAATGAAATATCTCTATGTGAAAATTTAATGAAAAAGTATTTGAAAATGTTTGACAATATAAGAAACGAAGTACAATAAAGAACAATACAAGTTAGAAATTATTGTCGATCAAGTCTGAGGACGTCGACGTACCAATTCTTGAGTTAAATTTTCACTGTTTCGATTTCCAACAATAAGTCTTGTATGGCTAACTGGTGTACTTTGAAATATTTTATTCCATATTTTATGAATATCTTTTTTATATGTTGAAAATCGTTCCTCATGTGTATAATGAATAATGAGATTGTTATTCCATTTCGATTCTTTTTCAAGTCGTTCTTTAATTAATAAATCATTCATTTCCACTTTGGAATTAGGATCAATTGTTTTTGCTAATCGTGAAGCCATTTGATATTCAGGAATAGTTGGTTTATATAATAATTGACGACGTATGGCACTAAAATCTTCTTCATTATGAATTATTGGTACAACCGATGATGTGACTAGAGAATTATTGAAAAATTTTTTGAATTGACTATAAATAAATCTTGATGGATAACTATAATTAAAAATGAGGCAGTGTAAGAATGGGAATGGAAATTGAAGAATTACCCATTATAGAGTAACATTAAATTGATTGAACGTTGTTCGTCATTAAATATTGATAATTTAGATGAATAACGAACTGCTCGTAGAAGTGCAGTATCAATAATATTTCGGAAAATATGTCGAGTATGATCAAATTGAAATGGTACAAAATATGGTTCAGCTGCTTCTTTATGATAGACTGATGTGATTAATTCACCATTATTGTTTTCAATTAACACATCTAGAAATGATACACTTCTGCCAAATTGACGAACTAATTTAATATTTGGATGATAATTATTGGCTTCATCTAATATTTGATTAATTTCATCTAATGCTTCATTTGAAGTAAAGAAAATATCATCAATATATCTAAGAATAATATAAGATAAAATAAATACTACTTAATTAATAAATGATACATACCGACCATTAATTTCATTAGATGCATGTTGTCTTTGAACAATTTTTTGTTCCCATTTCCACATGAAAATATTTGCTAATGTTAAAGTAAATGCTGAACCCATTGCACCACCAAGAATTTGTCGATAGAATTTCTTTTCATAAATAAAAACATTTTCTGTAAGAACAATACGAGCTAATTTTCGAATGGCATCAATTGGAATGCCCTTGACTTTATGATAACCATGTTCGAAAAGAAATTCTGTAAGAATATTCAAAGATTCTTCTTGTGGTAACATTGTATATAAATCTGTAATATCAAATGTACATAAATAAGTAGTTGATTGAAAATAACCATTTGTAACATATGTTTGAAGACGACGAATCAAATCAACACCATCAATAATAGTTGTTGAACGTACATGTTTATCAAATAATGGACGAAATAGTTCATCTAATAATTTTGAAACACCAGTTGTTGGTGTATTCATTGATGAAACAATTGGTCTTAATGGTGTTCCTTCCTATTTCAGAAAAAAGAAAAGAAAATGTGAAAAGAGAGAAGTAGAATAGATATTATTCAAAAATTACCTTATGTGGTTTTGGAATAAAATATAAATAAGCTAATGCAACTTTGTCTCGTTTTGGCATCATTTTATTAAGTTGCCATGCTAGAATTTGTTTCTTTGACCGAAGAGTATTAAGTAAGTGAACAACTTTATCAAATGTGGTCCATAATGGATCATTTTCTAATTCAATATAAGCTTGTGTTTTTTGTCGATAAGCTTCAGCTTTTTGTTCATAATCTGAGATATAACCAATATGAAAGATACCACTTTTATCTGTTACACGTAGAATATATGTTCCTTTCTTTAATATCTGTTGAATTGATTTCATTAATTTTAATTCTTTTCGAGCACGACATATATGAAGATAAGATAATGGAGCCATATATTGTTCATATAAATATGTTGCAAATTGTTCAGAAAATTGTTTGATAATTGTTGATGTATTTGACATATAATGAACACGTACAAGATAAGGTATAATAACATCAAGAATACTATTATATTCTTTTTCGATTTGTTTTTCTCTATATTTATGAGACTTCAAATAGGTTTGATTTGGTATGATATAATTTGGACCTTAATGTAGAAAAATATTAGAAAAATTCTATTTTTGCTTCTGACTTACCATTATGAGAAAGAAAATCTAATTGAACACGATTTAATGAAACTTTTAGTAGATCAACAATAATTTGTGGATAAACATTGATTATTTTCTTTTTCGATAATGAATCATGACGATACTGACGCATTAATTTGACATGAAGACAAGATTCTTTATAACGAATCTGACGTATAAATCTATTTGTATAATTATTTAAATATAATGTTAGACAATACATTAATATATTTGTTTGTTTCTTTTGAGAAGCAGAAGTTGGATTTAAAATTTGTGATTGTAATGAAGTTAAATCTTGTTGATATAATTGTTCATAATATTGAATTTTTATTTCGTATTCTTCTAATGTTTTGTTAAGCATTTGACGTTTAAATTCTTGTATTATTTTGTAACGTTTATTTTTCGATTGTTCTTGAATATGATCAACTTGAATAGAATCGAATGATTTAGGTAATTTATGACATAGAATACGTTGTGAGAACATGACTAAATCTTCGAAAACTTTCAATTGTTTCTTCCGAATAGTTGTCAAATGATTGATTGTTTCAAACTAGAAAGTAAAAAAGGATAGAACGTATATAAAATGATATTTTTACTTTTTACCTGCTCAGCAGTCAAATAATAATACGATAATTGTTTATATACTTCATTTTCATGTATAATATCTTTAATTTTGTTTGCTTGATATTGAACTGTTCGTAACAAATCAATATGATGTAAATGAACAAATTCTTTCAATCGCTGATCAAGTATTTCTAAGGCAGGTAATGTCCATGGACAAGAAGATGATTGTGTATTTAATTGCTCTGTATATTGATGAATTTTCTTTCGTAATAATATTAAATAATCTTCTACATGTTTCTCAATGATACTATGTTCATTTGATTGTGCAATCTTTGTAATATTATCCTTCAAAATAGTGCAACTTTTAAGTATAGATAACTAACGATGAGTTTTGTCTTCATACTTACAGGCCAAATTTGAAATTTGTAACCTTGATCAGAATAAGTTTGATATAAATAAAGAATTTGATTGAGACAAAACTGTTGGTCAACTATTTGGAGTCGTGATAATATAAAACTTTGTTCCTTTTTACTTTTTAATGTACAATTTAATTGAATACGTAATGAATGTAAAAGTAAATTTCTTCGCATTTTTAAATATTTTGATGGTCTATACAAAACCAAATCATCAGGATTTGGTTGACTAGGAGTATTTGTATTAGATAATATTATTTCATTTGTTAGATTCTTCGCTTTTTTATTTGTTCTCTTTTGAGATATAGATAATTGATTCATTGTTGTAATTGAATTATTTAATAAATTTTGTTGTGATAAATTTCTTTCTCTTATTTGAGTCTTTTATCTGATTTTTAATTGTTTGCTTATTTAATAATTGTTCAGATATTGTATGGCTCCTTTTTTGAATTGAGAGAGCGATTTCTTGTTGATTTACACCACGTGTTCGACATTTTCTTTTGAAATGTTGTAATTTTCGATTACCATGACATTTTGATTTTTTCTTAGCACTAGTTTTTTGTATATCGTCAGTAAGAACTTGTGTTGGAGACAATATTTCCCACCATCGACCTTGTGCATCTTGTGATAACCCATGATCAGAATATAAATTGTGACCATTATTTTGGACCGTGCAAGTTACAAAAAAATAAACAGCATATATACTTACA
>JAJEKB010014848.1:0-10636 GCA_022393335.1 Macrotrachela quadricornifera
TTTTTTTTTCTTTTCTTTACATTCGTTCATATTATACTCTTCTGTATCCAAAACACACTACCGATAGATGTGTCGGTACACGATACACAAAAAATACTGTGTAAACAGGTAATGTTATATATATTTTCATCGTCTCATTGTGTCGATACATATATCAGTAACGTGTGGTATAGACAGGGGACATTTTTATTTCAACACTTCTTGCTATTACATACACACCTTTCCTTTTAGTCCAATACCCACTATACTGTCTCTTCACTAATTCTACTCGATTGAGTCGCGTTCTTTCTTTTCTTCAAATACAAGAACGAATGTGTATATACACAATATGAATGGAAGTGATTACAAATATAATGATTGAACGGTAATAATGTAAGAGTTATATCGGTCAAAGTTGATATTATGTAATAATGATATCACATAAGAATGATAGCAGGTGAGACTGATATTGATAAAAGATGATATTACGTAAGAGTGATATTATGTAAGACCCGTGTGGCTATCGAATCAGTTATTGCACCGATAACGATCCTCCTTGAGAATCAGAGTGAGGGTGTATGTATTTCCTTGATTAACTCACACCCTCGGATTTCTACCAATTTGAGTTGATTTCAATGTCGAAGGAAGCTTTTCTCCACCCCTCAAGTGTCAGATTCATTTTGAAAGTTTTGGAGATTAAGATTGATTCCTGGAAAAGCTAATATTGAAAATGTATTCACTGCTTCAGAATAATGAAAGGTAAAGACTTACACTTCACTAGATCATCCAAAGGAATCGAAAGAATCAGTTTCAGAAGAATGGCTTGAACTTCATAGAGAGCATCATTCTGACACTGAAGTTGTAGTTTAGATCTATATGAGACACAGCAATTTGACCAGAAGTCTTGACACATGACTGTACATCGGTTTTAGGAAGCAAATCTCCTCTCATACTTCGAAGATTCACATAGATGTGTTTAAGCATGTAAAAGTAACGTCAGGCGATGCACAATCTGATGGTCCATTATGTATCATAGAAGACCTATTCTGAACATCGATCTAATTAACAGTTCGGTTTTTGATTTAGCCACTCTATCATGGATAATGTGGTTTCCATTGATAGAGAGCGACCAATTCACATCCCAAACCAGCTCTAGTTCAAAAAGTGCATGGAGTGATACGTGTTACACTACAGTTTTATCCAATTATATACTAATATTAAGCATATGACAATTCTATTTTAGTTTATAAAGAACCAAACACGAGCAGTCAATTTATCCAAAGAAACAGCTGGTATTAGTTCAGTATAGGAAAACTCTGTAAATCAGATTATCATTAGTTTTTCAGATTCAGAACTGCCACATATCTAATTAATACCCAAAATCATGTTAAAATGAACATGTACGTGTCTTAATCCTCTGTCAGCGGCCATGAATGCATGCTCATAGCACTCTTCCACTATTAGTGTAGATGCGGCTGATTTAAAATCTTAACATGCTTTGCCAACTTCTGCAATGTTAGCCTTAAGTTTCATATAAATAGAAGCAATCAACTCCGAACGAATCTGGCTGCCATTTAGTATATCTCTGTGTTGTCATGATCTTGATGTTTAATGAGATGGACTGAATTTTCTGAGTAGAAAATTCCTATTAGTTATACGATCATCTCATCAGAGTTCAAAAGGTTTCCACGGCATTTTCCGAAAAGTAAAAAGTGGGTATTTTCTCTGCTATCACGGGAACAGTTTCTTAATCAACATATTCATCTATTTTAGATACCAGTCAATTGCATACTTCTTCTCTTTCTTTCCATCTTCGAAACAGAAGTCATTCAATAGTTACGAAAAATGACGTCCAACACGAAGACCATTTCAGCTACATACACTCAGTTAAGCAAGATGATTGACCACTCTCTACTTCATCCAACGATGACTGATAGCGACATTCTTGCTGGATTGGAAATAGCCAAAAAATACAATGTAGCTGCGGCCTGCATCAAACCCTATGCAATCCCAATGGCCAAGAAGATTCTGGCTGCATCTGATGTTCTTATTTGTAGTGTTATCGGTTTTCCCCATGGCAACAGCACAACCGAAATCAAGGTAATCGAAGCAGAGACTGCTGCCAAAGCAGGCAGTCACGAAATCGATATGGTTATCAACATTGGCAAGGCTCTTGGAGGAGATTGGAACTATGTTAGCAACGAGATCCAGCTCATCAACGAGGCTGTCACAAAACACAATTCTATCTTGAAAGTCATTTTCGAGAACGATTATCTTCAAGATGAACACATTATTAAGCTCTGTCAAATATGCACATTACTCTCAATTGCTTTTATCAAGACATCAACTGGATATGGCTTTGTCAAGAGTACCAATGACTTGTACTATTACAAAGGTGCCACCATCCCGCATCTCAAGTTGATGCGAGAGCACTCTGGATCAAGTGTGCAAATCAAGGCTGCTGGTGGAATTCGGACGCTAGACGACTTGCTTGTTGTAAGATCGTTAGGCATAAGTCGCGTGGGAGCTACTGCCACTGTTGCTATAATGGAAGAAGCTAAGACGCGCGGCATCACGGATATGCCAACCGATGTCATCTTGAAGTCAGCTGATCATCTTCAAAGCGGCTATTAAAATTAAAAAAAAGGAACATGAAGTATTTTAATTTTAATTTTTGTAATAACAGAGTGTAACTACTTTTTTTTGTAATTATACAAGAAATATGTTACTAAGAGCCTAACAATACGTAACAGTTCTAAATGAAAAAAACAGATAAGGACTCAAGAGAAGGAGGAGACAGAGCAACTCGAAGAAAGGATATCATAAGAGAGCATACTAAGAAAAGCCTAGATAATAGCTGAAGTGGAGATAATCGTTCCGTCTTTCCTTAAGAGATTAGATGGGGACGTTCGAAATGTGAATATAACTGCATAGAATTCATTGTGTATATAGTATAAGTGAAAACATAAAGTAATACTAGAGATTTCTCAAGGATCGGACTCAAATAGGGAAAATCGAAACTCGTAGAGCGCATACTCCTATTGTACTTCCATATGCTTCCACTGTTTCTTCTTGTGTTTCCCTATACTTCCACTGCACTTCGACCAAGAGGAAACAGCAATCTGTAATTCAGTGATTTAAAATCAGTTTTGGCGACTTAAGATGATTTAAATGATGTAGTTCTAATTTTCAAATGATTTAGATCATTCATTTTCTTCTTAACTTACAATGCACTTTTCTGTGCTTTCTTTATACTTTCGTTGCACTTCGGGAGTACGGTGGTCTCGCCTTTCCTTCCTTGGTTGGACTTTAATATTATAAGAAAAATTTATTTAATTTACATAAGAAAAAAGTTCCTGAATATAAAATATAGTATGAATGATTGACATATATACATATGAATCTTTTTTTTTCGTTCTGTAACCAACCATGTGAAAGTTCCTGAATTGAAAAAGCTTGTCTATTATAATATAGATTACTCCCGAAAGAAACAACCTATATATCCTACAGAAAATCATCGGATCCGATATTGGATTGCTCCAGAATTCGCCGGAATTCCATGCAAAATTCGATCGAAATTCAACCGAATTACACTAGATTCTGACCTGGATTATATGTTGGAAAAGATCCAGTCGGTTTCTGTTACATCTGCCCGTCAGATATGGTCGTAAACCCTAGATCCATTGACAGAGAAACACCTGATAAAGCAGGGTTCTTGTCTGATATAGTCGAATTTCATCGGAAATTGGTTCAACTTCTTTCGATTTTACTAGGTTATCATCAAGATTTTCTAAGGTATTTATTCAAGATTTCTGAAGATATCATAAAAATTTCTCAAATCTTCTCAAGATTTCACAACATTTAATCAGAATTTCTTCAAGATTTTTGAGAGTTTTGTGAGGTTTTACAAGAATTCATCAGGACTTCTAAAAATTTCATCAAGATTACACAATGATTTCATGTAGATTTCATAATTATTTTATGAATGTTTTGACTGTTTCAATTGGGATTATTCTTAATACGGCGCAATAAATCTTCTTAGATCATGCCTAGTATGTAGAAGTTTCTTAAAAAGATTTTAAATTCTAGTTAAAACATTAAAGAAAATGCTTCTTTTTATAACTGAATATTTGTAGAACAAAACAGTAGATGAAATCTGAATACGATAGGATTTCTAGATTTCCAATAATTTGCGAATATTTTTCAATAAAAGAAATATCAAATTAATTAAGTAATTAGCAAATGGATCTAATGAGATATATTCTAGACGATGAATGTGATTAAGAGGAAAACAATATTCTACGAGGGGAGGAATCGTTTAAAACAGAATTTATTTCAGGAAAATTTTAAAAATTTACTTGAACTATCGATGAAAACGTTTTTACGATAGATATGCATTTGTAAAACTGAACGGTAAAAGAGTGTTGGATGATTATACAAGATTTACATTTAGTGATGTTCGAATAACTTTTCAAAGGATATGAGACAATCTTAAGTGATAATCGAGAAGAAGAGAATGAATTTCAAAAATTGTGCAATCGATTACCTATTTTTTTAATGGAATATATACAATATGATTTAAGATAGTGTATTTTCAGATGTATGGATATTTGATAAAGTTTATAGAAATCATCATTTACTACTCCGTTTGATGGATGAACTTCACAAGATATTGACATCTAATGATGTTTATCTGTATATTGTCATCTAATTTCAGATTAATGAATTCTTCTTTGAAATAGATATCAAACTGATTTCAAGTCTATATACTGAATCACGTACATAATTTTCTGATTATTTTCCGATCAAGTGAATAGATCCTGAGATCAGATCTGGCCAGTTACGAATGAATGAATCTAATCGAGAAACGATGAATTCAATCAGTGAATATGGAAGGAACACAATGAATGCCATTGGGATCTGGTAAAAAGTTACCGACCAAATCCAATCAGCCGCGTGGCAGTAGGTTTAAATCCTGTCCGACAGAATTCGACGCTCTCACTTTGATCTGAACAGATACAGTTTCTTTTATAAACTTCTTCTTTCAGAGAGCAACATAACATTAAAAAGAATGCAAGTCTTTTTTGCAAAGCAGTAGTGGGATCCTCCTGTCTTTTTCAGTGCTAAATGGCAATTATTGTTGCAAAACTGCCGTCAAATATATGCTGAAAGTAGTCAATATGATATGCGTAATCAGGCATACTTACATTCATTTTCATCATTCAATTACAAGGTGAAGCAATCCTCAAAAGACTTAAAATCATGTAAAAGAATAATAAGAAAAGCCATTTGATTCTTTTCTGGTATAAAAAACCTGATGTATTAAGGTGTCAAAGATAGCTCTTTGATCATGCATGGAATGCTTTTTAGAGAGTTTTTGAAAAACCCAAGGATTGTGAGCAAACATTTTTCGATTCTGACTATCGCACATTGTAGCCTATATGAAATTGTATCCACCGTAAAATTCTCATTTTTCAGAGCCCTCTGGTAAATGAGTCACAAAGGTACTCAATCAGCATCACCACCATCCTATGTGAAAAAAAGACGACCCTGGTCGTGAAAACACCTTCCTTTTCCTAAGAAAGCAATGAAGTAATTAGATGAAAATTGGTGTACCATCCTAAATATGGATGCTCTACACAATGATGGAAACCATATATTTCATGTTTGTAGTAGAAAAGTAGTTGTACGAACTTTCCGGACAAGGTAATGAATGCGTTACTTTTGCATTTCATTTTTCCAGCATTTGATATGTTCTATTGAGAAAATAAAATATACCACAAGGTAAAGTGTGAAAAGCTCAACAATCTACACGATAAATTGTATTTTTAACTCTGTAACTTTTGTTTACAAAAAAATACAAAACTCTGTATGATTAATTTTTGCCCTGGGAAAAATTGGTTGCGGTGAATTTTGCTGCTTTTTGAAAACAAAAAGTATATAATAAAAACAATCTTTCATTTATAGACTATAGAACTTTTGACGCTGTATTTTGTGGTATATTTTGGTTTTTTCTTAATAGAAAAGTATGGGATGATCAAAAGATGGAAAAAAACGAATTTTTTATGAGAATTAAAATTGATCACATAAAGTTTTGCTTTTTTATTAAAACACGCTTTATTGTGTAGATTATGAAACTTTTCAGGCTGCATCTTGTCGTGTATTTTTTTCCTCAACAGAGCGTATCAAGTGATGGAAAAATGAAACGTAAAAGTGACCCATTCATATAACGCATTCGAAAGTTCTAACAATGTTATTGTGATTTGTTATAAAAAAGTTTAATAAAATTTGTATCTATATGGTCTGATAGAGAAAAGAATGTTCTATTTTTCGATGCTATTTGATCATAGTTGAACTAATATTATAATAATAAAATTTCGACAAGATCTATTTTTGTATTCTATATGGCGAATAAGCGAATATCTATGTAATGAGTATTTGAATATTCTTATGAATAACTTTTGACAGAAGCTATGTAGGAACCTGCGATTTTTATCGTTTGAAGGAGATAATGGAGATGTATTGAGCAGTGTGCTAAATATTTCCCTAGTATGTTGTTTGAAATTTATTTAATTAATTTTCTAAGTATGGGACAATGGTTTCTTTTTAGAAAAAGGAAACAAAAAAGAACCCTTTTTTTAGAGAGACTGTCAGAAAAGCTGTTCAGATCTTCGACTAGAACAGTTATAGCTCTTGAACGATTATTTCTAACAATTTGAAACTTGCGCTGTTCTGTGCACCTTCTATTGCTGGCTTGAATGAATCTCTTACACTTGAGAATTTACTGTAAACATCTCATTGAGTAAGTTTTGTGTTCAAAGAGGCAGCTTGAAAACGTTAAAAAAACCAGGTGAAAAACGCTATAATATATAATTTGATGCGTCATTATCTCTTCTTGAGAACGATGAAAACCGTAGCTCTCTACCTAGCTTCTATCAAAAGCTATTTTAAAAAATATTCACTATATAGATATTCGTCTATACGTCGTATGGAATACAAAAATAGATCTTATCGAATTTTATTAGTATAATATTAGTTGAAATATGATCGAATAGTATCAAAAAATAAAGCATTTTTTCTCTAGCAGACTATACAGAGATAAGTTTTCTTAAAACTTTTTACAAAGGATTACAATAACATTATTATAACTTCTCATATTCTTTCTACATTGTCTGTCAACTACTATTTTTGAGAGAGGGAGTATATAAGATTTCTAGAATGTTAACCTATATATCTCTCTTATAATAAGGGATAGAGAGATGACACTTTAGAGTAATATTCGCCTACTTACAAAGGATAAGATACCAAAGTTTGAATATTTTTGAGTTTACCATACGGGAGAACAATCAAGACTTTTGGATCGCGCTTTTAATGCTTCGCTCGAATGAAATGTTAAAAAATTGTTTCGTGTTATTGAAATTGAAATTAAAATTCAAGACTATGAAAGTTGTAATATATTCAAAACAAATCATTCAAATCATAGATGTGTTTACAGTAATTATGTGATAAATGAATGACTCTCAAAAATAATAATTTATATCATCGAAAAACTGTTTCATATTTTATCTTTCATCATTATAACGTACGTGCTTTGGAAAGTACGAACACTGAAGTCGATTATCGTATTACTGCTGTTACATCACCTGTTGTCTTTTGATGTATATTTATATTATATTTTTTTTCATTTTGAACTAGATGAATTCACGTTTTGAGATTATATTGAAATTGGTCAATCAACAAAATTTTAAAAAAAATATAACAGAAATAATTATAAACTTAAAATCAAGCACTGTTGTCAAAATGATATATTGTATGAACATTAAATAATTACGGTGATGTAATTGATCGAATTCATGGTTATGCTTGGTACTTGTTCCATAATAATCAAATTAGCGAAACATGTATGGAGTCCCGCAGATTAAAGGGTGCAAAAATTTTTACAAGACAGATTACAGGATACAAATGTCATAACCTGCGACAAATTTTGCACATTAACTATTATTGACATTTGTTGTAAAATCATATAGAGAAAAACGAATAGAAGTAAACCGAAAATCAACTTAGATTGGTCACATAGATATGCAACAGAAATTGTTATGCCGCTAATTTATTCTTTATGTATATGTTATGGCTAAAATTGAACTGAGTTCGAATTTCGACCGTAACATATATAACTATTGACATGTACATTTAGTTTTCTAAATTTAAATTTTATCTTATTTTTTTCTATTATCATCATTAACATCATCATTTACTCATTTATGAACCATAATTAACGTCATGAATTTATTTATGAAATGTTCTCATTAATATCATAATTAATCTTTTTATGACTATTATACTAACATAATTTTTTATTCTTTTTATATTTATCTGGTGAGATTTTAGAAAAACGAAGACAATCATTAAATCCAGACATT
Organism: Macrotrachela quadricornifera; assembly: GCA_022393335.1. NCBI lineage: Eukaryota > Metazoa > Rotifera > Eurotatoria > Philodinida > Philodinidae > Macrotrachela > Macrotrachela quadricornifera. The sequence goes on from JAJEKB010014848.1 coordinate 8,400, forward strand.
GTAGACGATATATTAATGATTCGAAATTTTCGAGATATGTAGTATTGATTTAGTTTACTTTAGAATTTGAAATAACTTAAATGAAATTTCATAAAAAATTTATACGAAAGTTCGAATTTTTCTATATTGTCAAATCATGCAAGGTAAGTTCCAGATTACCAAAAGTTGAGAAGGGTCAGTTACGGAATGTGAAAATTGCTCAACCTATAGGCCTTTAAATATGTATTTACGAATAATATTCAATAGCAGATCCTTTGAAAACCGAATGGAAAAAACTATTTTTTAACTTAAATGATGCGTCAAACCTTGAAAGGTGTCATATAGTCCAGTGAAGTTTCAAAGAAAAAAGTGCGAAATATACACACTTTTATGGACTTCCAAAGAGATACATCAGTTTTTTTTAAATACAAAGCAATAAAGCATTTTTTTTTACTTGGTTCACATACTGATGTATGTTATCCTTTTTTTCTATCAGCCAGTTGTCATTTAGATTGTTATTAATAATAATGTCATCTCTATCATCATTATTCATCAACCACGTGTAAAACAAATGTAGACCGTTTAGACTATATGATAATAAAAGTAACTATAAAAAAAAAAATAAAAATTCTATTAGTCTCATTAATATTTAAAGTATTTATTTTAGAAAATATTTATTCGAGTGATGGAGAGGAGTTTTATACGCACTATCACTTGTCGAACAACACCCAGGGCGACGAATATGGAGTCCGTACACATGTGTAAATGATCGTGTTTTCTACTGTATATTACCGCATTTCTTCGTATACGACACGGAGATATACGATCGTAATACTGAGACAAGTAATACGAAAAAAAAACGGTGGTATACGGACGTATTTCTCTGCGCACGATTGCTTGCGATCGGATGATTTCAACTTGGGCAGCGTTAACATTGATTCATATGGGACATCTACAGTAAGATGAAATAAAATTTTAAGACTTTAACTAATTTTTTCCTTCTAGACTTTTTATTACTTGTGAACTAATAGAATATATTTTTAAAAAATATTTTCGTTACTCGACCAAATTCAATATCGACATTATTGATATTGATGACAAAGTAAATCTATTATTCTTATAAACATTATTATATTTTAAATAACATTTGTTTGTATTTTAAGATTATTCAATGTATTCGTCAGATCTACCTTATACAACAATATATGTACAATAACAATTGAAAAACTTATTGAAGATTGTAAATTAGCAATTGAAATAAATTAAAATATTGAAAAAGAAATGAAGTAAATTTGTCTTACTTTTAGTACGTAAAAAACATGAATGTATTTCAGAAACAGGTATCAATAGCAATCGATACACTTGAAAAAACCCATGATTTATCTGATATTGAAGAAAAAAGTAAATATTATAATATATGTTAAAGTATTAAATTAAGTCAACTTTTTTTTTTGTAGATAATATCGACTAATTATTATGGTTTATTAGCCTATTATCGAGTTTTTAATCATTGTTATACATCAAATTCTTTTGATAAAACATTATTTAGAAAATATTTCAATGAATTTTAACAAAATTTTCTTAATGATATGTAACAATTAAACGTAAAAATAAATTTATCCAATTTTATTCGTTCAAGCAGTCTCATTGATGATATGATTAAAATTATAGAAAAAATAAAATATAATGGTTTTATTTATATATCAAATGATAGAATGTATTTTGATTTATCCAGAAATGACGCGAGCGGGGGAGGGGAGAATAGGGGAATGATCTCCTGCGTTCGAAAAAAATATGACTGAAATGCTCCGATTTTTGGATATGTCCGTCTGTACAAGGGTACGGCTTTGGATCTCAAAACTCGGACCTGGCATATGGAGGTCTCCTGAAAATTCGAGGTAAAGACTAAAAGAAAAAAGATCTTCACTTTTGGTTTTTCAGGAAATCTAAGTAATGTTGGTAGGAAATTTTTTCAAAAATCGAGCCAACAAAAAACTTTTGAACTTTCTCTGTTTTCGAAAGTATCTCCCTCTGCTTCGACCCCCTCGCGCCGTCGCTGGATTTATCAAAATATACGTTAAGACATAGTCAAGTAATTAATGAAGAAAGATTACCAACAAATACAAAAAAACAAAATTCTCATTTTGTTTTGTGGAAAGCAGATAATATTAAAGAACCGATATGTGAAACAACTTGCGGTTCTGGCCGGCCAGAACCTTATACTCAATGTGGCAGTTTGATTACCTTAATGTTTGGTA
>JAJEKB010014848.1:15636-56291 GCA_022393335.1 Macrotrachela quadricornifera
ACTAATCAACTAGTAGCAACAGATATAATGAAATCTCTGATTTTAATTTCATTTATTCATAAAGTTTGACTACATTAATGCATTTTCTTTTTCAATTATTCAAGTATAAATAAGCTTCATTTGATTTTGCAATAGCTATTACAGGTTGTAATTAGGTGAAATCGAAAACAACTATTTTATTTTGTCTCAATAATAAAAGAGAAGCCTCATATTACAAAATACGTTTCATATGCTATCATTCCTAGCGATTGCTTAATAATCTATTTATCTCCATCATCTGATGCTTGTGTTTCTCTTCTGTTTCTTTGTCGATGGTGTTTGACTTTTTTATCAAGGTCTTTGTCAGAATCTAATAGCGACTTTATCATGTAACTATATCGGAAATTTCTTACTCCACACATGTTTTTTTATCTATCTATGATTATAAAATCACTTTACAATCAAAATACAATCATCAGAGTGCGTATATAAACTATAGAATCATCTCTAATTATTAGATAATTAAATACAAATGGATTTACTGTATATATTCTCTATGTTTATACAGACTAATAGAAGATTTTATGATAAGTGTAGGTGTACAAACGATTATCATCTGTTTTTTATTTAGAAGAGAACTTACATTTCTGATTTAGTCATCTAGTCAAGATGAATATGTTGAAAAAACGTTGTATTCAAATGAATTATTGAAAGCAATTGATATTTTCGCATCCTCATAAAACAAAATTTGTTATTCATTTCACATAAGAAAAGATTCTTGAATATTCTATCAATATACATTGCTTGACTCATTATTGACACAATTAAGAATTTTTGATTGAATGAAATGTTCAAGTCATTTTAATAAATGAAAGACGTACATCAAGATTGAAGTATCACAATCTTGATATAATGAACAATGGAAAAAATATGACTAAATTTTCAACTTTTTTGTTGTACACATGCTCTCGAATTAGTTAATTTAAACATTGAACTAATATATATTTGTATAATGATCGAATATCTCTATTTATCGCATTCATTTCTATTTAATAAATTGCTTAACTATATCGAAATTATTGGAAATAGATAGTTCAAACGAGCATATCTTCAATAACAAAGTAAAAAAATATCATATTTAAGATATAAGACACATTGCATTTGAAATTTATTGTTAAATGTCGTAGAAAAGTCCAGAATGCGAGTATTTTCATTTTTTAAATGATGCTAAAAATCAAATATTTACTGGCGCTATGCAGTCCTAAAATGTATCAAAACAGCAGAAATCAAAAATTTACTCATATGATACATTTTCTAATAATACCAGAAGTCGGAAATTTACTTACACTAAGTATTTCTAGATTGCAAGAATATATGATAGGAAAAATTTCCTGATTTCCATTTCATTTTAGAAATGTATAATATGAGTAAATTTTTGATTTTTACTTTTCTGATATTCGTTAAAAATAATAGATAAAAATGAATAACTCATATGTGCATTTATGAAAATTCTTAGAAGTTACATAGAAAAGTAGGTTTCTGCTGAAGAAATTAAAAAATCTTTAAAATATTTCATTCGTGTTTTAATCTTTGTCTAACATACACTTCGAACAGAATTAGTAGATTTAAATGGGAAAAAAATCCAATAACAAATCTTAGAAATGTTTCTTTACATTAAAAAGATCATTTGAAATTTTTGTTGTTCTCAATCATTAAAGTTCAAGTTGTTTTAAAGATTTTATTTTATTTTTCTATGTAAACTTATTTTGAATATCATCAAACAAACATTTACAAATTTATCTTAAGATTTTGACATACCATTGCCTGTCTGATTTTAAATAAAACTGTTTTCAGTGCTTCGGTTACCGAACATCTGGTTTGTAGAAAAATAATGCACAATCAAAAAAATGATTTAAATAAGACAAGAAATATTTATAAACTTTCTTCAGAAAATATTCTGATTTATATGTTTTTCTTTCTATTAAAAACTAATTTTTTAATACAAAAAGTAAGTATATTATGTTTTTCTTATTAAACATCGTAAGTCGGAACATTTGTTGAAATTCTATTAATAACTGATGACAGTCAATGATATAAGAATATGTAGAGCATTATCTAATGGACTTGATTTAAGGAAAGACTTTTTCGAAAAATTTATTCTAACAAGCAAACAGAGACGAAATTTTAAAAAATCGGGCTCTCTTGCTATCTGATCCTATATGTACTCTACAATTTGAATCTCTCCAAATATGCTTGGTCGGTATCCTCATTTTGAAGATATTATCCGCGTAAACAATACTTTTAATCAATGAATTGACTATCAGTTCTGAATTTCATGAAATTGAAGGGAGATATTTTAACCATAATCTATTGTAACCAATACTACCACTCTCTTAAAATTTTGGTCTAATTACATGGAAAAAAGAGATTGTGTGTAAGAGGAACCTTCCTCTTTAAAAGCTCACGATAACGTCTATTCTCTTTATGCAGTCAAGTAAAAATATATTGTTGATTTTATTGTGATAGATAAACGAATAATCATCGAGTCAAATGATGTATTTAATGTGTTTATTTGCTTGAAGTAAAAAAAAATAGAGAATATATATGATTCATATTTTAAACCATCATTTTACGCCATCTTCTGAGTATAACATTTTTGATTAAAACCGAACGTAACCGCTTTTCTTAAAAAATGATTGGTACCATATGTTACTTTCGATTATCATTATTAATTTTATTTATAAAAAAATAAATCATTGCATCCATAAGGTTCTAACTCATATTTATTACCTGTTTATTTGTTAATGATGCATCAATCAAATGATAAGTTGTAATGATTATTAATCATATACATATATTTTTGGTTTAGTTGTATTTTTATTTATTTATTGATAAATTTTTAATTTTATTATGAAAAATATTTTTGTAAAAAGAATATGTTAATATTATGAATGTTTTACGTAAATAAATAGCATATTTTAATATATTTTAAAAAGGATAGAATTAATAAAATTTTAGGTTCACTTTTCTTTGGTCAAACAGCGACAAGATTGCCAGATGATGACTTACAACGTACGTTAAGAAAATTTTTTTCCAATAATTTTTTTTAATCCAAAAAAAAAGCAAATTCTAATATTTCAAAGATCTTATTAGTACTAATTATTTGTTCTTCCAGAATTGAATCGGTACGATGTATCTGATCATCACAATTCATGTGAATCATTTTATTCATGTCATTCTATGCCGGGTACTCTACTAAATAAAATCTTTTATTTTATTAATCATGCTTGTTTCATCATTTAATTCTTGATTCGCTCATTTAACTACATTATTATCGGAATGTTTTTGCTTTATTTTTAAAATTTATTATTTAAAAAAAAAAAATATAAAAAAAAAAAGATTTAATTTCATTATTTGTTTTAAGACATGGTACAGAAAAACGAAATAATTCCACTAAGAGACAAAATGACATCGGATAATTTATTATCGAATGAACATCATAAAATTAATGGTAAGGCACTAGAAAAATAATTTATTTTTTCTATGTAATTCAATGATATCTTAATTTTATTTAATAATTATTTCTTCATCTTGTAATCAAAAAATTAATGAGGAAATTTACATTTTATAGAAATTTAAAAAATATTTTATGCAAATTTTTATCAAATTATTTGTAGTCGCTTTTGTTTTACTCATCTGTTTATATGGGTCACAATTGGTAAAGATAATAACAAGAAATGGGTATCAGATGTGAAATGCTGAAGACCGAAGAAAAATGTGAAGAGCCACTTACTATCGCTCGTTGTCTGGATTGAGAAATATGAAGATAGAGCTCGAGGAAAAATAGATTGATAGAATGAATGCTATTTGTTTGTATGTGGCTGTTTTTACACTACTCCTATAACGCTTGTTTTTTATTCTTATTCATCATTGTTATTTGTCTCATAAAATATTACTTTGCAACTACTGATAGTTTCGTTCTTTTCTGCGTTCTTCAATAAAATGTTCGAAACACGAGACGATAATGATGAATCTATCATTAGTTATTATGCTATAAAATATTTTTCTCTCCCAAGAGACTAATACTCTTGTCTTTCAATAAAAAACTAATCATTAACAGTAGATTGGTTCATACATTTTGTTTTTTTTAAAGAACAAATGATATTTCAACAGTCATAACAAAAATAACTATTGTCAGTATGATTTCTTAGGTAATCATCGACACCGAATGAATGCCAACAACAATCATCATTATCAATCTCAAGATGTTGTTATTGATTCTGTAAGTACAATGTATATATACAGGTAATTGATCTATTCAGAAAATGAATGAATGAACGGTTGGTTGAATTTACTCTTTTTATTGAATGATGAAATTTTTATTATTTTATATTATTTTTTCATTTTATTTTTTTTATAAATTAGAATTATAAGCATAAAAAAGCAAATATGACACCAATCGATCAACCAAAATATATAGATTATAATGAACAATTCCGTCCGATTGATTATATTCTCGTCTATACACGGTATCATACAAACCATTTTCATCGAAGTCATCAATCTATGGATCAACATGAGAAATATAGACAATTTTTTCAAGCTCGTCTTGAAAAATTAGGTTTTATTGTTGTTGAAGAACGCTTAACGGATGAAGTAAGTTGCAAATTTTTCTTTATTTTGAAATAAAAAAAAAACATTTGACCAGGAAAATGCTGTTCTTAATTCACGTCAAACTGAAACATTAGCTGATGTTCCTGACAATAATAATAATGATGAAAGTAATCATGCACTTGTTCGTGGTTTTTCAACTTTACAACGACATGTATCAAAACGTTTACAAAGGATTAGTTCACATTTAAAACGAGATCCACCAGAAATCGATAATACTATTGGAACACCAATTAATAGTATTGATGAAAATGAATGTATTCAATTAGATGATTCACCTGATGATGATATAAATGTATGTTATTTATTGAATTTTAATATATGTATGTATATATATATATACGAAATGGTTAAATTTTCTTTAGAAAAAATTTCAATCAACAGATGAGCGTGAAGATGAAACAACACAAGATGAACGATATTTTGTTAAGATTCATGCACCATTTGAAATACTTCTTGTATTAGTAAGATAGAATTAAAATAAATTTTTAAATTTTGTTTTCTTTTTAAATATATTGAATTAAATAGGCCGAAAAGTTAAAAGTTAAATTACCATTTAGTGAAAATAAAGCACCATTACAACCTAGTTTATTTGATCAGAGTTTACCTTGTCAATGTACTCGTCTTAATCCAATCGAATTTCCTAAACCACATAATGGAAAATCTTATTTTACCGCTCCTTATCAAAAAAGTCTTCATTATAGGTTTGCCAATATAATATAAATATAATTATATATAGAATCAAATAGATTTTCTGAACATTTTGATGATGTTGATAAAGTCTTTCGTCCAGCTGAACGAAGTCGTCTTGTTTATGAGATTCTTCTTCGTTGTCCGTATCGATCATCCGAACCAACATCAACTGGTATGTATAAAATATTTTTTCTTTCATTTTGTTTTACTAAAAATTCAAAGAAAAATTTTTAAAATTTGAAAAAATTTCACTCCATTGTTCTAGAGAAAATGCTTGTTTTATCTTTTGATAATTGTAAGTATTGCGTGATCTGATCTATTAACTCTTATATTCTACTAAATTCATTTAATTTTTTTATAAATATAAGGATAAAAAAAAAAATTGATGAATTTTATATTTTATTATTTTCAGCTTCGGATAGAACAAAAATTGAATCATCAGAAAACGAATCAACATTATCAGATCATCATATGAATAAAAGACATCAACAACAATATGCAAATGAAAAAGAAACATTAAAAATTGAAGAAGTTTTTACATCAAGTACAAGACGATCAGGTACGATTTTATAATCATTAAAGTTTTGTTATTCTTTTTCAACTTATAAATCATTAAAATTAAACTTATAGGAATGAAAGATACAGGTAAAAAAAAAAGAACCAAACAAACGTGAGCAGTATTTGTTTAGTTTTCCTATATATTTTACACTGCTGTTTTGCTTGATGTGTTTATCACCTTGTTGATTATTTGCTTATATGTGTTATTTTATTTTTCTATCTATCATTTTATATATGTAAATATATTTTTTTCTTTATAGGTATTGAAGTCTTACTGGAAGAAGGTGTATATGAAGCAGCATATCCATTACATGATCCACTTATTCCTGAAAAACATGCTGGTGAATCTGAAACCTGGAATGATCGAATGGTAAATTTATATAAATAATTTGAAATAATAGAAACTTTATTTTTAGAAATTATATCATCGTTGGGCAAAATTTAATAATATATTTCGTTTTCAACCAATTCATGCAATACGAAATTATTATGGTGAACGTTTAGCATTTTATTTTGCTTGGCTTGGATGGTATAATTCATTATTAATCATTCCATCAATTCTTGGAATATTTGTTCTTTTATGGGGTCTCCTTTCGGTTAAATATGATAGACCAACACTTGATATATGTAATTCAACATCAAGTTATTTAATGTGCCCAAAAATTGTAAATAAAAACAAAAAATAAAAATAAAAAATTTCAATTATTTTTTATTTTAGGATCGACAAACATATTGGTTTTTAAATGAAACTTGTTTTAATGCAAAAGTATGAATGATAAAAAATAATGAAAATTCATAGTAAATTAATTAATTATTTTTCTTTTAGATGTCTTATGTGTTTGATAATTCAGCTTCCGTTGCTTTTGCTATAATGATAAGTATATTTGCTGTAAGCATTAATTTTCTTTGGCAACGACGTGAATTTCGTCTTCAATATGAATGGGATATGGTATAATAACGATTGAAATTTTTAACAATCAATTGATTTTTTTTTACTTGTTAGACGGATATTACTGAAGAAACTGACACATTACGACCAGATTTTGAAAGACGTGTTCAAAAAACAGTTGTAAATAAAGTAACAGACAAAGTTGAACCATATGTGCCAGCATATAAAAGGTTTTTTTATTATATGTATGTTTATTTCTTCATATTGAATTTCTTGTTATTATCTTGAATTAATCATTAATTTAGATCATCATTTTCAGTTGTAATATTTATGGTATTACTTGTTTTAGCTGTTGTCGCTGGTATTATTGTTTATCGGTAATAATAAAAATTCTTTCTCTTTTTATGGTAATAAATAATTCATTTTTTTTTGGTTAGATTAAGTGTTTCAGCAGCATTCAATTCAATTGATCGAGGAATGTGGATTTATCGATGGAAACCAATTATTGTTCCAATTACTGGAGGTATTTTCTTCTATTTTAATAAATATTTAAAGTACTATATCTATTGCTCACCTAATAAATGTATAAACTTTATTAATTTTGCATATATATATCCTATAGAAAAATTTGATTATATTTTCAAATAATATCAATTATTTCTCTTACGATTTACATGATAGTTTTTATATAGGAGATTTTGTTTTTTTATATCTTTAGCATTAATCAATTTAATAGTAATATTAATTCTACAATATTTCTACGAAATTCTTGCTATATGGTTAACTAACGCTGAATTACATCGAACAGATAAAACTTATGAAGCAAGTTTAACAATAAAAATGTTTTTATTTCAATTTGTTAATTATTATGCAAGTATATTTTATATAGCATTAATAAAACCATTAATTATCTATAAACCAACATATCTTGATCGACATTTAAAACCATTACGTTTTGAAGAATGTGATGTAAGTGGTTGTGTATGGGAGTTATCAATACAATTAATAATTATTATGATTGGTAAACAATTAATATCAAATATATGGGAATTTTATTTTTCAAAATTGTGGAATATGTGTCGTAAACGTATAAAATTTCGTCATACAGTTCGACAAATAAAGGAACGTGATGATAAAATAAAACAAAGACATAAACCAATATCAACAACTAATTTAAAACGTTCATATGAAGAAGATTTTTTATTACAATCATTTGAATTAACAACATTATTTTATGAATATTTAGAAATTATTTTACAATTTGGTTTTATAACTTTTTTTTGTTTAGCATTTCCATTAGCACCATTATTTGCTGTTATTAATAATATATTTGAAATACGTATTGATGCACTTAAAGTAGTAAAAGAATTTCGTCGACCTGTTGCACGTCATGCAATGGGTATTGGAACATGGAATGGTATATTAAATATAATGGCTAAAGTAACTGTTTTATCAAATGCATTTCTAATTGCAATTACATCAGAATATATTCCGCGACAAGTTTATTATTGGACTATTGGAAATTATTCATTAAATGGTTTTCTTAATTATACGTTAGCACCATTTCATCCAAGTGATTTTCCAAAAACTATTAATCGTACATTACTTGAATGTGAATTTATTGAAACACGTTTAATTGATTTATCAAAACAATCAACATTTTCTCTACCATTTGCTCAATCATATCAATTATCATATTTTGATTGTAATTCAACATTGGCAAATGAAATACGTTCACAAATTGATTTTTCAACATGTTATTATAAAGATTATCGACTTGTAAGTATTTATTAAATAATTTATAATTAATAATATTATTTTAGGATCATACAAATAATTATGGACGTTCATATATGTTTTATTATGTTATGGTAGCACGTTTAGCATTTGTTATAATTTTTGAGGTAAATTTTCTAATTTATTTTAATTTAGAAACTATATTAAAAATAAATTCAATTTCTATAGCACTTTGTGTATAGTGTTCTTTTTCTTGTTCGAAATCTTATTACACGAGTACCAAGAAATGTTCAAGCTCAACTTGATCGATGTCGATATTTAGTACAACAAATGTATTGGTATGAATTTATTATTAATTTTCCCATCTATATAAATATATTCGATTTATTAGGGGTGCTGAATTGTATGCCTATAATCCAAATCTTATTAAAAAAGATGAAAATCGTATTCGAGCTGATGAACAAGATCAAGAATATAATATACAAAGTACTCTTCCATCAACTAAGACAATTCCGAATGACTTTTCTTTAAATCGAAATGCAAGTCTAGATTTGTGATATCTTATTATAGTTTATTCTGCTCAATGGCATTCATCTACTCCAATATTCTTAACATTCATGCAATAAATTATATTTTTTTGTCTTTTGTTGTGATAAATTAATTTCTTGTTCTTTTTTTTTTATATCTCAGTCATAAAAATTAGTATAAGATTCTTAGATTTGTTGATGTTGTTAATGTTACTATTATATATAATACTTATTCGATATTAATTCTTGTTGTTTTTATCATTCTACATCATATGAATTTATCATCAGAGCTAAGCAAAATTTTATTTGCGAAAATAAAACATATATTTTAAATATAATACATTAAAATTGGATAAAAAAATATTTAAGTATAAAAATCAAACGAAAAAAAAAATATAGCACATTTAAGAATTATATTCAATCAATATATTTACAATAAAATTTACATTAATCATTCATTTTACAAATATAAAATTTTATTTTTAAAATGTATATTGTACAAGAAATTCTTCAAGATGTTTAGGTAAATCTAATTGTTGAAATTTATTTTTTATTGGAATATTTATATTCATACGAATTATTTTTCGTGCAATTTCAGATAATTTTAATGGAGTTGATCGAAGTTTATTTAATTGTTTATGAAGTATTTCTATATGTTCATTTGATTGTTCAATACTAAGTTGTGGAAAAATATATTGATCAATAAGTGAATAAAAATTTTCAATACTATAATAATAATGTACTAATTGAACAATATTTAAAAAATATTCACATATAGTAATATATTCTTTATTATTTCTATTTAATAATAATAAAGTATCTGGATAAGTTGATATTGAATTTAAAAGATGAACAATAAATAAATTTTTATCAAATATTGATGAACAATTATATTCAAATAGAATTAAATAAAAAAGTGGACAATCATTTGTTAATATACATGAATATGTTGATAATTTTGATGAATAAAATTTTGCACCTTTTTCTAATAAATTACGATAATATTCAATATCAATATCATGATGTTGTAATTGTGCACGACCATAAAGAAGATCAAGAAGTGTTGCACCATAATGTAATTCATTAATATCAGGATTAGTTTTCTTTAAAAAAATAAAATAAAATAAATTATTTATTATAAATAAAAATAAACTTACAAGCCAATAATCAATAAAAAACATAACTGATTGTTTCTCACCATATTGAATAATTGTATATAAAAATGAACCTTTTGGTTGATCAACATTTTCATATGTACATCCATATTCCATTAATAATTGAATTATTTCCAATGATTTTAAATTTTTTGTTAAACATGCATAATGTAAAGCTGTATGTCCATTTGAACATTTTGACATTATATTTATTTTATAATTTAATAATAAATGTTTAACAATATTAAATTTACCTTGCATACATGCTAAAATAAATGGTGTCATTTTACATTCATTATCATAATCATCAATTAAATATTCATATTTATCTCTATATATATCAATTAATTTTAAATCATAATCTTCATCATCTTTTGATAAAAGTATTCCAATATGAATAGGTAAATAATTTTGATTATCACGAATATTAATTTGTGCATTACAAGATATAAGATATTGAACAAGATCATAATTATTATTTGCATATGCATAAAATATAGGTGTTTGTCTATAACAATCATATTCATTAACATTTAAATCACCAATTTCAATAAGATAAAAAACACTTTTTATACAATTACTTTTACATGCTAAATGTAATGCTGTATGATATTCCTTATCAATAGCTTTAATATCAACATTATTTTTTAATAAAAGATGAATAACTTCTGCTTGTTTATTATTTGCTGCTAATAATATTGGTTTTATTCCATCTGATGCTGATTCATTAATTAAATCTTTTCCATCTTGTGTTTTTAAAAGTATATCTGTTAATTCATATGCATTTGTTTGATGTTGTACAGCTAAATGTAATGGTGTATCACCAATAATATCATGAATTTTAATATTTATATTATATTTAATTAATAAATCAACAATTTTTTCATTACCAGAACTTATAGCATAAAATAAACAATTACGATGATTATCATCTAATGCATTAATATCTATATTAGAAGAATTTAATAATAAATATACTAATTCATAATTTCCAATTTGACATGCAATATGTAAAGATTGTCTTGAAAAAAGATCTTTTTTAGTTAAAGTAACATTTTTTTCTATTAATAAATGACATAAATCAATTGATTGATTTATTACACATAACATAAATGGATCAATAGATTGTTCATTTCGTTTTTCAAGATCAAATATTCCATTATCATCATTTATTAATAATTGAAGAAGATTTAAACGTATTGAATTATTTGTACACATACATGCATGATGTATAGCTGTATTACCATTTATATCAGAAACATTTCGTTCAAGATTAGATTGTTTAAGTAAATATTCAATACCGTCTATAAATGATTCATCAATAGCAATCATTAATGGTGTTCTTCCATCAATCATTGTTTTATTTAATAAAATAGATTCATATTCAAGAAGTAATTTTATAAGAGAAAGATTTTGACTAATACAAGCATATGCTAATAATGTATGACCTTGAATATCTTGTTTTGTTAAATCAATTAAATAATTATTATTATGATATTTATTTAATAAATATTTTAATGAATCATATTGTTCTTGTTTATCATCATTATTAATTGATTCAATATATATTGGCATACAAAGAAAATGTAATGCAGTTCGACCTAATTCATCTTGATCTGTAAGTTGAGCACCTTTTGAAAGTAAATATTCAATTAATATTTGATTTCTTGACCAACATGCATAATGAATTGGTTGAATATTATGTTTATCACGTGCATTTATACATGCACCATATTCAATAAGATCTTGTGCTAATTGTGTTGTATGTTTTGCTCGACATGTCCAATGTAATGGTGTTGTTAATTCTGTTGATGTCATATTAACTCTTGCACCATTATCTAATAAAATTTTAACTGTATGTGCATATAATGGAAGTCTTTTAGGAAAATACTTTGACCAAAGACAAACAAGTTGAAGTCCTGTTAAATTTCGAATAATTTCTTTTTTATTTGTTTTTATATTTTCATATATTAATGAAAATGTTTCATTAATATCATGTTTATTTCGAATATATAATAAACAAACTTGACTAAAACCATATATACATGATTCATGAAAAGCATTCATTGTTGATGAAACAAGTTTTTCTTTTTTATAATATTCAACATTTTTTTCTAATAAATATTTAACCATTTCATATAATTGAATATCATATAGAAAACGTAATAGAGCATCAATTTTATCACTATATGAATGATCTATAAGTAATTCTGTATAAAATTTATCCAATTCATTTAAACATTTTTGTTCCCATAGTTCAACAATACGAATAAGATTAGGAATCCAATCTCGCATATATTCAGCTATATAAAATTTTAATAATAATATTTGAAAAAAAAAATTAAATTATATAACATACCATCGATTGTATCAGATGCTGTTAATTTACGTGATAATTCATTTACATCATGTAAATAATTTTCCTCATAATCTAACTTCCAAAAATCGTATATTAATGATATTTTATGTGTATCAAGTAACATTATTTTTACTTTCTTTTTTTGTTTTAATGAATTATGTAATAAATATATATTTATTGCATCGAATAATATTTCGATATTTATATGAAACTATAAATAAACGACGACATTAAGATCATGCATCTAAAATAGCACGTGAACGTATGATCACGTCTTTCTTTATCATATATATATATATACATATCAAGCAACGTTGTATTTACACCTTTTGAATTTTGCGCATTCGAGCATGTGTATAATCATGACGTTTTTATTACGCATAAGATAATTACTGAAGAAAAAAAACAAGACAAGATAAAATATGAGGTGTTCTTTATGTTAAATAGGAAAAATTATGTTTGAATTTTGACAATGTTATATATTTAATCATACGACAAATTTATTTAATATTTAAAATTAGATTTTATAATGCCATTAGTTTGTAATAATTATCGATTACATTTAGAAATCTGATAAAACAAATTTTTTTTTGTTAAATATGTATTTTATTTCAATTATTAATTCGAATAATCATGATTTTAAAATAATTTTTATTATTGGATTGTCAAAGTATTGAACTGAGTCGAAAAAAAAAAAAGAAAATATGTCTGTTTTAATTTATTGAAATGTTATTCATTTTATATGTAAGCAATGAATACATATATCGATGTATTGGATTAGAATTACTAATGCATTGAGATAAATCATATTGTCTTTAGTTGTATTGATCTATTAAAAATTTGTAAATTTGTTCATTTCCATGTGTGTATCTACTAAGAATTCCATGACAATTCAAAACAAATTGTAGAATATCTAGCTCTTATTCGATCAACATTAGTGATAGTTCCTAGAAAAAGATTCATATATTTGTTCAGTGACATTCATTAAATTTAGCTTTTGTTTTCAGACTAGAATGATCGATACACTGTATTTTTTTTTGCCAATCTTTTTCTTATGAATGTAATAACTTTCAATCAGTAACCATGATTACAAAACTGCCCAATTCACATTTCTGTTCGTTCTGTTACGTTCTTAATGTGATTAATCTTCAATCGTTTTTCGTACTGCTTTTTTGACTAAAATAGGACACGTGGCTTACTTCAATTACTACAATTATTTCTTTGCTCTAATTTATTCATATAGTGTAAAATGCATAGAATTAAAGTAATCAACAGAAAAAAGGATGCTCACATTATTTGAAATAAAAAATTCTGACGTGATATAAGAGAGTCAAAAATATAGCATTAACCATCAGCTATTTGTAGATATGATGATAATCAATGTTACATTATTGATCTTTATACCAAGTCGAAATTTTGCATTTCGAATAATGTGAGCATCTTTTTTTCTGTTATCTACTTTAATTTCATGCATTTTCTGCTATGCAATTAAATTAGAGTAAAGAAATAGTTGTAATGATTGAAGTAATTCAGGCATCCTACATTTAGTAAGAAAAAAACAAAAGGAAAAATTGGTTGAAGATAAAGAGTAATATTGGTAGAAAAATTATATCAAAAGATAAATGATAAGCTGAGGAATCGAATGATACAGGTTTTTTTTTCATCGAAAAGAATTTTTTTCTGAACAATTCGTAGAAGTCTTTTGAAATGATTACATTAGGAAAACAACACAACGAACAAAAATATCAATTCGACAATTTAGTAATCGTAATTATTCATTGATAACTAATTGGTTTTTATGAGAAAAAAAAGATAGGTAGAAAGGTAGAATATTGATCATTTTGTCCTAAAAACTAATAATGAACTTAAACGAATGTTGTTAAGCAAAGATATACAACTTTTTCTAGAAAGTGTTGCCAATGATAATCAAATTAGGACTAGGTGCTCTATTACTCATTCTAGATTTTTTAAAAATATTAAATACATGTTTAGAAATCATGAGACGAAAGTCTAGATGATTGAAAATTTACAATAATAATACAAAATTGAAGAAATTTAAGTGAAAAACTTTACATCTTGTTTTTAGCAATCTGAAAGAGGACTTCATCATTTTATTAAATGCAAAAGTGCTATTTTTTTTAGTACTTAAAGATTTTATATTTTTAAGCGAAACTTTAGAAGTGTCTTTCATCATCAATATAAAGCTAAGTAGTTTAGCTAATGAATCTATAACGAAAAACTAATATTTTCCTTTTGGTTGACGGCTTTCAAGACATCCTGTAATAGAATAAATCTGTCTATTACGTTATACATTAGTTTTATTTATATACTCATGAATACATTATATTGAATTAGATGATCAACTGAATCAATAATCAAGTAATATTTATGATGAAAAATAAAATGTAAATACATCGTGTTATTTTTTATCTTCAATATGTTCAATAAATGAACTATTTAACTTGCCCTTGTTCTAACCACTTATAGTAGTTATTTGTCAATTAATTCAAACAGTTTTGGTTGTATAACGAAAAATAATAAACAAAACCAATAATAATAGTAAAAAAAAGTCAGCCATTCTATAAATCAGCTGATAAAAAAAAGATTAAATAAACATTTTCGTAATCACATAAAAACTCTTCTTGCTCAATAGATAACAAAATAAAATTTGTTACTATCGATGATACTCAAACAAGATTTCCATACTTTTATTCTTGCTGAATCGAGTATTTTTTTAATTAAATAAATATTTCAAAGCACTAACAAAAGTTTTTAAAACTTGTTTACAGTTTCAGTTAATATTGATCTATCTTTTCGATCGTATATTTAACGCAATTTTTTTGCTTTGATAACAGGAAAATTTTTATTGATTTAAATATTTAATTTTATACCATTTATTATAGCATATGTACAATAAAAATTAGAAAATGACAATCAATAAAACCTTTTTATTTGAGATTTGTAATTTTATGTGTTGGCAAAGTATTGACTACTTTCGATGTTTAAGCTTCAATTAAATGGAAGTCGTTCTTTTGTTTTCATTGAATAGAAATGGTTTTAAAAAGAATATTATTTTCAACGAAACAATGACTTTCATCATACTTTGATTAAAAAGATTCTTTTTTTTAGTCCAAATATAAGCAATTAATAGGGTAAATTATTTTGTTTTAAAACTATTTAGTCTATAAATTCGATCATTTGATCTCATTATTCACTTTAATGATAGATTGAAATAGAGTACAAAATTAAACATAGTTATCATCATCATCAAGTAATCATGTTTCTTTTCATAACGATTCTTTCTCTATGGTATTTTAATAAATAAAAATGACGGGAAAAGACAATAAAATCAAGTTGATAGACTCTTATGATAATGTCAATCTGTTCTGTTTGCCTAGTTTTTCTCCGCTACTATTCTATGAACTGAATGAGAAACTTATATTTAATTATTTGTAAATTTCAATATAACTAATGATTTAAAAGAACAAAATGTTCTTTTTCATAATAGTATATTTTCCCTTATTTCAAACTTTCATCACAGTTATTTGTTCAAAAGATCAAGCGCGTATTTTTTACTCTAATTTAAGTTTGAATATTAACCTAATGTTATATATTGTTATATTTCTTGTTTTAAATTTTTCTGTTTGTATTTGCCTTTTTGAAAAACAACTGAATGAATGGGAGACGTTTGCTGATAGACTTGATTTCTTGATGCAGAATATCTGCTTAATTATTAAATGTAATGGAAAGGAAATACAAGTAATTCGTCAAGTGACAACATTTGATGAACTAAAATCAAAAATAAAATGTACAAATAAAGACAATTTTCTTAACTATACAAGTGATCATGTGCAAATTGCTCGCATGTTAAACGTGACTCAAGAGCTGATGCAACCGACAGAGTATCGTTTTACTCTTGAACTTATTGCAGTCAATACACCCTCAAAAAAAGGCAAAGAATTAAAAGATTTGCCTTACATTCACACGAATTTTACAGTAGAAAAAACACAGGCAGCACCAATCGAAATGAAATTTAAGCATGATCGTCTCGATATCAACCTTTGTCAAATCCATATTAGTATTCAATCAACTAATAGAATCGATCATTGCACTTATATTGAATTCATTAATCGTCCAATGATTTGTCGTATAGGTTTTATAGATTCTCGAGTACACCATGGTTCGTCTAATCTAATTATGTCAAACAAAATTGAAGCTCCACTATGTTATTACAAGGTTAATGTTATTTATAATTTCTCTTTCTCATGTATAATTTAAACTTAAAATAATTGATCATAATTGAAATATTTCTTTTGAAAAATTATTCGTTAAGTCTTCATTTCAAAAAACAAAGACAAATATTTATTAAGGCTATACTCAGTGTCAGCATTGCATAAATTATTACGCCATATTATTAATAAAAAAATAGACTTTCATGAGATCGAACGTTCGTACTCATGAAATCCCCATGCAAGATTACCATTATTTTACTGTGATAAAAACATGTCATCAGTGTTTTAGAAAAAATCGATTCTCAGGTGACTAAGATATGACCGCTTTTGGTTGGAAATAGGGACGGCGGGAAGGGGTTGGAGCAGGAGGAGAGGGCACCTTTGAACCTAGAGTCAGGTTAGACAATTTTTCTTGTTGACTTGATTTTTTTAAAATTTTCTTCCAATGTTACAGAGGTTTCCATAAGAACCAAGATTGAAGACCAAAAAAAAACGGTCATCATCCTCAAGAGGTGAACTTCCTATACTAAAATCTATTTTTGAAGTCTAAAATCATACCTCTAGATCAGAACATGCATCTAAAAAGGGGAGAATGGTAGATCTAAAACTCGAGGACGGTAGGTTCGAAATCGAAGAATGGTAGGTCTAAAATCGGAATATTTCAGTCGTAGTTTTTCAAATGCAGGGAAGCGATCTCTTCCCTCATCTTTCCCCCAGTCACGCCAACCCTGGTCGGAAATGAACACAAAAATGGCATCCCTGGTTGCAAAGATCGTTCAGTTTTCGGAGCTCTATCACACAAACGAACGTTTTCTGAATGATTACAACCAAAAAAACCACATAAACGAAGTGTCGAAAATACAAACCATAGATGGGAGAATTCCAATAGGAAGCATGTTCGTGAAATAAATATCGAAATATTTTAAAATATCTTGCAATTTTCCTTCTAAAGACAATATACATTCAAAAAACTATCATTAAAAATAGTTGGATAAATTCATTTTCATTCAGCCTAAAATATTTCAAACAAAAATATCTTCTTTCTTGCGAAATCTTTTGGAATATTTTGAAAAGCACCGAACTTATTTATATATAAATAAAATAGATCGATACAGTGCTTTTTTAATCAAACTTTGGAATACTCTACTCACAGACAACTCAGAAACACTGACTTCTGGCAAAATACCTTTTTATACATCAAAAGTACTATTATATATATTATCCAATTATTATCTATGGGAAAAGTCGTTCAGATGTCTCGCAACTCCGCTGAGGAAAAAATGATAATACATTATTCGTATATATTTAAGCAGAATTAAATGATTTCATTAAAGGTAGACGGAAGAATGCATCCGACGGAAGCACAATTGATGCAAATAATACAAGATGCTCAACCTCACATCCACAACAACTCCGAAAATTATATTTATATAAATCTTAATGCTGTTCATTCAAATACTTATATAAATAAAAATAGCTTCTCGATGAGTACCAGTACAACTCCAAAAGCTTCATTAACAACACCAATTACTAACACAAATCAACAAGTTACATCGACAGATCACAATGGTGAGACAGCTCAACAAACTACATCAACAAATTCTAACGGTATCACAACTGATCAAGCTATATCAATGACGTCAAATGGTTTTATTACTCAACAAGCAACATCTAAAGCCCCAAATAATATCATAATTCAGCAACCTATACCAACCACTTTCAATAGTATCAAAAGTCAACAAACTACAACAATGGTTCTGAATGCTGCTGTAACTCAGCAAACTATGTCACCAAGTCATAATAGTTTTATAACTCAACGAGCTTCATCGACAAGTCGCAGTGGTAATACAATGCAAGAAGCTGCATCAACAACCGCAAATATTACCACAACTAAACAACCTGCAACATCAGGTCTCAGAGATGAGACGACGCAAGAAGCTGCATCAATGGCTTCTAATAGTGACATAATTCAGCAAGCTACATCAATAGGTTCCGGTAGTAATAGAATGGGAAAAGCTGCAACAACCACTGCAAATAATGCTCTAGTTCAACAGACTCTATTAAGGGCTTCGAATGGTACTGTGAATCAAACAACTAAATTAAAAGGCACAAATGGCGGCACAACTGAACAAGCTACACCAAGTTCAACAGCTTCAAATGGTTTTCCAAGCCAGAAGGCAATATCAACGGGTCTTCGAGGTAACACGACGCAAGAAACTACATCCAAATTTCTAGATATTGCCATATCTCAAAAGATTTTATCAACGACTCTGAATGACACCGTAACTCATATATCTACGTCAATAATTACATATAATTTCACAACGCAACAAGGTATATTAACAATTTCAAATAGCACCATAACTAAGAAAGTTTCATTTAAATCTCCAATTAAAAACAAAACGCAAGTAATTACATTAAGAGCTTCTAATAATAGCACCACTCGGCAAACTCCATCAAGAAAGAAAAACGAAAAAAAGACAAAGCCATTGATGATTTTTATTATTATAATTATTGGTATTTGTTTACTTGGTATCATTATTGGAATTATTCTTGTTAATAAAAAATGTTCAAGAGAAGTAGATGATGAATTACCAGAAATAGAAAATGACTCACTAAATGAAAGTCGAAATTCAGAATTATCAAGTGAATCACTAAATGAAAGGCGAAATTCAGAATTGTCAAGTGAATCAAATTTAACTGAATTTCAAGAATCTGTATCCCTTTCTTCATTAAAAGAACTTGATGGTAATAAGAATCAGGCTAGAACTAGAAGTAATTGGTTTAAATTATCCGAAGATATTTAAAAGCATTATAGTTATCATTACAAAAAGTTTATTAAAATAAATTTTATTTTATTGATTTTTTATTTACTCTAGAAACATCATTGTTGACGTTTAAATTTAATTTTTTTTTTGTAAAATATGAGAAACTAAAAATCGTTTGCTTACCCATGTAAAAAAAAAGATTCGAAAAATCGATTAAAATGGCACGATTTGAATCAGATTTGAATCCAATTTCTCAGCCATAAATACAGATTTCATTTGCTTTTTATCTTGGTTTTAATCGATTTTAATTGATTTTAGCCTTTTTAATTAATTAAAATCAAAATTTAAACCAAACGAAATCTTTATTTAACACTAAAAATAATCGAATTAAAATCGTGCCATTTTAATTCGAGTTTTTGAATCTTTGTTTTTTTTACATAGGTAGTGTTTTCTTTTCTTAGTCATATACATCGAAGGAAGAATTTCATTTATGATTAAAACATTTAATCTTTTTTTCAATGATATTTTCCTTGGAATCCTTCTCTAATAACGCAGTAAGATATGTCAGAAAATTTAGCGATCAATTTTAGTGATCCACGAGACTGAAAAAAGAAAATACGATTTGTGATAGCACTTCTGCTACAAAATGTAACGTGATCAAAATTAAAATTTCATTCATACTATGCATTATCAACAAAGTATTTCAAGAAGTTTCTATATTTAAAGTTTTCAGGATTTTAGATTTTTCCTTTTGGAATTACACTATGTAGAAATTTACTCAAACATAAAATTAGAATTTGTGTTTTTGAATCTTTATAATGGACCATTTATATATATTATAGATATATTTTTCAAGACTAACAATAACTTTTTTTATGCTCAAAAGATAATTTCAATATGTCGATTTGAAAGAATATTGTTTTTTCTTTTCTTGTCATACAGTTCTTTTTGAAAAATTTCGATGGGAAATTCTATTTTCTATAGACTTTTCTCTTACAACATGATCTATAAGATAACAATAAAAATTCAAATGTCAAAAGCAGAATTATTAGGCAGTGTTGTCCATTATTATTATTACACAATTTTAATGCAAGGATATTTCTTGAATCTGGATGAATTAAATTACATTCATTAGGTAAACTTTTCGAAATAATGACCGAATTTTGACAGGCTGTTTTCTCGAGTTAGGCTGGATGAAAAATTTTTGTCCTTATGTCAAAAGATATAGAGTTTTGTGTGAATTTTATTGATATTTTGTTCGCGAAATGAATATTTGTTCTTTTTGTTGTAATATTAATGATGCTGGATACTACAAAAACATCATTTGATAGACTACAAAATGAAACATTTTTGAACTGAAGTTTTTTACACGGTTAATTATACTTCAAGAATTTCTTATTATTATAAAGCGATACAGAATTTTTCTGTGTATTTAGTAGTATCTTGGATCATTTTTTAACGCATAATTGTTTTTGCTTCGAAAAACACAAAACATAAAGAAAATATATTTGACTAGTGGAAATCGTACATTTTGTTGCCAATTTTCTCAAAACTTGGTTTTACAAAAACTACTCTTTTTACATCAATAAATGCAGAATTTCAAGCTCTATAAAATGTTCTTCATAATAAGAGCTGAATTCATTTTGTAAACTAATTATGAGGCTGAGATCTTTTGCTTGATATATAAAAGTACTAAAAATGAACAATTTGGCATTTTTGTAAGCGATTTTTCGGATAAAAAATTCCATCTGCAAATTTCGTATTGAATGTTAAATACAGTTACGTTTCTGTACTTTAGAAATACTGCATTTGAATAGTGTGTGAAAAACCATTTACTAATAAAAAACTAATCCTTTATTCTCGTAAAAATGTTGAATAAATGATGTTTTTGTAGTATTCAGTACCTTTAATATTACAAAAAACGAACAAATGTTTATTTTGCAAACTATATATCAATAAAATTTACAGAAAATTCTGTATCTTTTCACACCAAACCGAAAATTTTTCATATAGTCTATCTTGAAAAGGAATAGCCTATCAAAAGTCAGTTACTATTTCTGATGCATCAATTATTGTATTCTGATTAATCATCATAGATCTACGTAGTAAGGTGTTATTTAAAGTGAATAGAATTGGAAGATCTTGTTCGATTTAGCTAGTCCTAACATCAGTGAAAGTATATATTTCTAAACACCTTTATAAACTTATCTATTTTTAGTAACAAGAAATAATAGAAAATGTTTTGATTCGTTAAAACTGACATATTTCGAGTTTCAAAATACCGTTTGTAATTTTATTGGATTTTGTTTTATTCTTGAGTGAATAGAAGATTTCAAATTTAATAATTTCTGCGTAAAATAAAAGAGAGTTCATGTTTATATAATATCACTTTCTTAGTTAGTCCAAGCTTTTCAGAGTTACTCTTCCTCAGATTTTAATCATTTCAAAATTAACATTTGATATTCATAACTAGCTTATAAAGTTCTATCCAAATGAAATATAAATCAATGAGAAAAAAAAATGACTCAACTTTTGCATTTCTATTACCGTACATTAGTTAAAGAAGACCAAGTATGTATAAGAAGATTCGTTTCACAAACATTTTCCTATTACTACTAGTAGTTTATTTATCTTTAAAAATGAAATCTTTCTACATAATAACATAAGAATGAAAGATAGCATCATTTGATAACTGTATTTCTGATATTTGAAGAAGGTTTTGTTTTTTGAATATTTTTATAGAATAAAAAAGTTCGTGCCAAACTGGTCAACTTTTTCAAACGGAACTATATTGAAACAAAATTAGAAATGATATTTTTGAGGTGAACTAATCCACTGTAATCTCCTGTTAAACATGAAAAAAAAGATAGTTTCAATCTTAAAAAATAGTACTTATAGTATACAATTTAAGTAACTTTTGCGTAAGGCATTACACATAATAATTCCTTTTGAAATGATCAACTATAAAGTATTCAAATTACACTAATTTTTTCTGTTTGAGTGAATTTTAACATAGTATAACATCACAAGGAAAAACTGAAACTTCTCAAAACTTCAGATTTAGCAATATCTCGAAATTCTTTGTTGATTACACAAAGAACGAACAAAATTTTTATTTTAGTCATATCAGATGCATCTAGTATGAATAATCCTAAAGTTAAATTTGTTGGCAAAGGATACTGATAGAATTCGATGGAATCTGATTGGATTTACATTTAGATTTTAGAAACTGTTTGACATGTCCTGTTTCTCACATACAACTACCTGAAAATTAATACCCTAGATTATATTTTATTTCAACGTATTCTTACATTTAATAATTCAGTAAGAAGTCTAAAATAAAGAGAATAATTTAATAAATATTGTATATTTACCATTCGTTGAACTATGTATCTTCATTTTTCTTTGTCAACGGTTCTTTATGAATTATTGAGAAATGGTTGCATATGATCATAAAAACTATTATAAATATAATTTTAATATTGTCTAATAATTCAAAAATTTAGCATTTGATATATCAATACTACTGAATTCAATTGGGAGATTTTCATCTAAATTTTAGCATGATACTCTACCTTCTTACGATTTTCTATTAATCACAATAAAATCAATGATTTTACTTCATCCATAAAGCATTTACTTCAAAAGCAATAACATCAGATAAAGAAAAACACATACTATTAATCCTAATCTAATTAAATCTTGAAATACACTTTAGTTCATTTACTAAATGTATTATGAGTAATTTGAAGACATAATAAGGTTAAGATAGATGTCAGTAATCATCAGTTATATTCTAATCTTCAATAGACCAATCCGAATGCAAATATTAATGGAGGCCCATAAAGATATTCCTTAATGGTAGAAACAGAAGGAAATTTATTGGTAATAATGTATTTGTTCGTCAGAAGCTCTTCATCTTTGGTCGATATTTTAACTCTTAAGTTGAATTATTTTTAGATGACTTCTGCGGTGAATCTCACCGCAGTAATTGATGATGAGTCTACGTCTAATACTTTAAAACGACGTCGTTCATCAAATATAATTCAAAATGAAATAGATATTGAACAAACGCCGTCTAAACGTGTTCGTTCTTCATCTTCAAATAATAATTCTACATCTGATAATAATAATAATAATATTCAATCAATGTTTACTTGTCTTGATGATATTGTTCAATCTCATCGTAATTTAGTTCGTGAATATGTTGATTTACAAATGTGTGATCGTCCTGATTTATCATTAGATGAACAACGTTTTATTCAAGCTGAAGAAGATCTTATAGAAAAAGTTGAAAAAAATTTACATGGTACTAATAATATATCATTAACATCACCATCACGTAATGGTAAACGTCAAAGATATCAATCAATAAATTCAACAAATCAATCATATGATCGAGTTAAACATGAAACACATATATTAAAACGTATAGATGAATTAAAATCTGATGGTAAATGGACAAATCAACGTTTAGCAAAATGTTTAGAACCAAAAAAACGAAAAACACATTGGGATTATTTACTTGATGAAATGCGTTGGTTAGCAGAAGATTTTGAACTTGAAAAACGTTGGAAACAAACAATGGCAAAAAAACTTTCATTAGCTGTTTTAAAATATTTTCGTGATAAAAATCAAATAGAAAATCAACAACAACGTGAAGAAATAAAACGTTTACGTAAACAAGCACAATTTATGTGTAAAGAAGTAATGAATTTTTGGAAAAATATGCATAAAATAGCTGAATATAAAGAAACAACACGTTTACATGAATTACGTAAACATCAATTAGACTTACATTTAAATTTTATTGTTGATCAAACAGAAAAATATTCCGATTGGCTTGTTAAATCTTTAAAAACATCATCTAATCAAAATTCAAATATAATATCTGAACAAAATCAAATAAATAATGATAAAGAATTAAATATTAATGATGATATAGATGATGAAGAAACAATTGAAAATGAAGAACAAAATGAACCAGATGATTATGCTTTAGATGAAATAAAAATACTTGAAGCTGATCAAGAAGAATCAATTGATACATTATTAAAACATTATTATGGAATTGATTTATCTAATACAGTAAATGAAAAAGAAAATAATTTTTTACAAAATAATGATGAAGATGAAAATTCTAGTGATAATAATAATAATATAAATGAAACATCTGATGAAGAATCAATATCAGATGAATTAGATGAAAATAATTTAATAACAATAAAACAATCATCAGAAAATGATCATATAACAACTGATAAACAAATGAATGATTTAGCAATAACAGCTCAATCATTTCAACCAACTGGATTTACACTTAATACAACTTCAGTTAAAACACCGGTGCCTTTTTTACTTAGACATACATTAAGAGAATATCAACATGTTGGTCTTGATTGGCTTGTTACGCTATATGAAAATAAACTTAATGGTATATTAGCTGATGAAATGGGTTTAGGTAAATTATTTTTAATATTCAAATATTTCATTTAAAAGAAAATTTTTTTTCCTTTTTCTCTAGGTAAAACTATTCAAACAATTGCTTTACTTGCACATTTAGCGTGTGAAAAAGGTAATAAATCTTATCAATTATACTGAGTTAACCAAAATGATTATAACATGCGGTATTTTACAAATATCTTAACATAGATAAATTCTATAACATTGAATTTTTTTTTGTAAAAATATATGCCGTGAAATTCTCTACAAGAATATTAATACAAATTCCTACCGAGTTCCTATAATATCTCGATTATAAGATTAAAACTGAAGCAATGTAGAAAGATGAAATGTCCTACCATATAAAATATTTGGATGATTTGTTTATTTTGATATAGCAAGTTATTCATACAGCTTTTGAAGAATTTTCAATAGTACAACTTTTGGAAAAGATATCAAGACATTATCATGTTCTCAAGTCGAGATATTTACAAAATAAAAAAAGTCTTCCAAGTATTTAATACGGTAGGACATTTCATCCTTCTGCATTCCTTCAGTTTTAACCTTATAGGAAAGTTATCATAGGAACTCGGTAGGAGTTTGTATTACCATTCTTGTAGAGAATTTTGTGACATATATTTTACAAAAAAAATTCAATGTTATAGAATTTATCTATGTTAAGATACTTCTAAAATACTCTATGTTACATTCATATTGATTCACCTAGTATTAATAGAAAATAATAATAACAATTTTTTCTAGGTATATGGGGTCCACATTTAATCGTTGTTCCAACAAGTGTTATGATTAATTGGGAATTAGAATTTAAAAAATGGTGTCCAGCTTTTAAAATATTAACTTATTATGGTTCAATAAAAGAACGACAATTAAAACGTCAAGGTTGGACTAAAGTTAATGCATTTCATATTTGTATAACATCATATAAACTTATATTACAAGATACAAAATCATTTCGTCGAAAAAAATGGAAATATTTAATATTAGATGAAGCACAAAATATAAAAAATTTTAAATCACAACGTTGGCAAACATTATTAAATTTTCATTCTCAACGTCGTTTATTATTAACAGGTACACCATTACAAAATTCATTAATGGAATTATGGTCATTAATGCATTTTTTAATGCCAAATTTATTTTCATCACATGAAGATTTTCGTGAATGGTTTTCAAATCCTTTAACAAATAAAATTGAACAAGAACAAATTCAAACAAATGATTTATTAATAAAACGTTTACATAAAATTTTACGTCCATTTATATTACGTCGTTTAAAAATTGATGTTGAAAAACAAATACCAAAAAAATCTGAACATATTATTATGTGTAATTTATCAAAAAGACAAAGACAATTATATGATGATTTTATACAATGTAAATCAACATGTGATATTATACAACAAGGAAATTATATGTCTGTTATTAATATACTTATGCAATTAAGAAAAGTTTGTAATCATCCAGATTTATTTGAATCAAGACCAATTATTTCACCATTTATATTTGAAAAAAAATTAATTAAATATGAAATACCAAAATTAATTTTTAATATTCAATTAAAAAATCCACATTTATCATTTGATTTATCATCAAATGATATATTTTTTTGTTCAAGAATTAAATTTACATTACAAGCAACAAAAGATATGATTATGAATATAATTAATAATGATAATAATAATAATAATAATAATAATAATAATCAACAAAAAATGCAATTAACAAAAGATATTATTGAACGATATAGAAATACTTCTCTATGGTATCAAACAAATGAAATAACAAGAAGTATTATTTAAAAATTAATTTTTTATTCAAAAAATATTATTTTGTATTGATTTTAGATCTTCAAAATCATTCCGATATAAAACAAACAAATATAAATAATCAAAAATTTCAACCAGAAAATATTTTCGTAAGTTTAATCAAAAGAAAATCATTTATCCATAAGAAAAAAATCTTTTCAAATATTATTTTTAGCATGACATTTGTAAACAACGTCAAGAAGAACGTTTATCTCGTTATGAACTTTTATGTCAAATTAATTCAGAACGTTGTCAATCTTATCCATTATTTGGTTATGATTTTCTTCAACAAATTCAATTAGCTATGAAACCATGTCATTATTTAAATCGAACGACATTTAGTGGATATGCATTATGTCAACAAATACATCAATCATTAATTACATTACGAGATTATATGTCAACTACTGATACTCTTCGAAATTTAATTAAATCAAATAAAGATATATTAGATGAATATCAGGATATATTTCAACGGTAAATGAAAAAGAAAATAAATTAATTTTTTACTCTCTCTAGTATTAATTTAATAGAGATGATATTGAGTCGACCATAGGGAAAAGCTTGTATACGTGCTTAATATAATATTGTTATAGTAAAATTTTAAATGAAGTCATTTTCACTGTAGACATACAGAGTATAGATCGAAACTAAATCGAGATAATCATACAGGATTTGATTTCTTAAATATTTCAAACAATATTTTTCTGGAATGATATAATCAAGAGATTAACAGAATGTTTTAACTAATGCGTACAGTTGAACGTGAAGAGAATAGAAAATTGAATTTTTATCATCGCTTTCTGTTGATTTTCATTCTGATTGTTCTCTGAAATCAAATCGCAAAATTCTTCAATAGTCAGCCGTTCGATATTCGCTTTAACGAACAGTTTCCAGAACTGATAGCTATAAAAACAGTCTAATTCGTGAAAAAACCTATCGTTAGTGTATACAACAGAAAACGAACATTTAATTATCAGATTCCACAAAAGTTTACCGTATTTGGCTCTTGAGAAAACTCGAATAAACTATATATCTCGTAAGACAGAAGTTTTTTTGCGATATGATGACCACGGTTTTATGATCAGATCTAATGGCATTTAAATCGTTAGCATTTATTTTCTTTTCATAATATAAAATCGATCTTTCCTATTGTGTTTTAGTATGATCTAGATGGAAGGTTATAAAAACTAAATTTTATTCTTATTTTTCATTTAGATTTATAATATGTACTATACGTGTATTAGCATCATCTATTGAATTATGTCAATTCAATGAAATTCGTTTAACAAATGAAATAATTAAAAAAAAACCATTGATTGAAGTTTTATCCTCAACTGATTTTAATGTAGTTTCATCAATAAATCAAATAAAACAAAATATGTTATTAGAATTTCCTGAACGAAGACTTATTCAATATGATTGTGGTAAATTACAAACACTTAATATACTTTTATCAGATTTAAAACGTAATAAACATCGTTGTTTAATATTTACACAAATGACTAAAATGCTTGATATACTTGAATTATTTTTAAATTATCATAATTATACATATTTAAGATTAGATGGTACAACACAAATGATTCAAAGACAAATATTAATGGAACGTTTTAATAATGATGAAAAAATATTTATTTTTATTTTATCAACACGTGCTGGTGGAATAGGTGTTAATTTAACTGGTGCTGATACAGTTATTTTTTATGATTCAGATTGGAATCCTACAATGGATGCTCAAGCACAAGATCGATGTCATCGTATTGGACAAACAAAAGATGTACATATTTATCGGTATAATTTTTAAATAAGAAAAAATTTTTATTTCTCTTTTTCTTCTTGTTTATTAGACTTATTAGTAAAAATACAATTGAAGAGAATATTTTGAAAAAAGCAAATCAAAAACGTTTACTCGGTGATTTAACTATTGATGGTGGTAGTTTTGATATAAGTTATTTTAAAAAGGTATTTTTCTTTTTATATTTAAAATATAGTTTTTTTTTAATTTAAATTAATAATAGAATAATATTCGTGAATTATTTAATCAATCATCAACGATAGAAGATATAGTACGTGAACGAAATGAATATCAAGAACAATTAGATTCTAATCGTTCAACAATAATAGATAATAATTTAACATTAAATGACTTTGAAGAAGCTCTTGCTTTAGTTGAAGATGAAACAGATCGTCAAGCTGCTAATGAATTAACTAAAGAAGTTAAAGCTAATTTAAATGAATTTAATGAAGATGATATAAATAATTTAAATGAAAATCAATTAATTGAAAAACAAAAACAACAAATGAAAAAAGTTGAAGATGAATTAAAAACATTCGATGAACAAGTATTATTATTATTTAACTAGTTTTCTTTTTATATTCTTAAATTCAACGATTTTTTTTTGTTATTTTAGCTTCGACCAATTGAACGATATGTTTTACGTTGTGTTGAAGCTTACCGTACAGAACATCAAATAAAACAAAACATTTCAAATATTCATGTAAATACATTTTCTATTTTATTTTATTATAATTTAAAAATTAAACAAAATTGTTTTTTTTTTAAATATATAGCTTGATACTGAACAGATTCGAAAAGACTGGCGATTATCACGTTTGAAAGAATTAAAAGAACAAAAAGAAAAACAATTGGAACAAGACGATGATGAAATGATGTATACATATGTACGAGACAATGAACAAAAGGTCACATATAATTATACTTATTCATATGCAAAAAATAGTTTGATAGCGAGTGAAGTAGCACGTTATAAGAAAAATTCCAACGCTGTAGTAATTGCTGCTCATAGTCGTTCATCTTTTTCCTCTCCTATACCAGTATCACCAGTTTCTCTTTCTAAACCTCTATCTCCTCGTCCACTTTCGCCTCCTCTATCTCCAATTATTAAACGTTCATCAAAATATACTAATACTCGTCAACAAAATTCGAATGAAAATATTCGGCAACTTCATCGTTTACAAATTGTTTCATCACCACGACCATCATCTCCAATATTAATTCGTAAAAGAAAATTTTCTCATATAATACAAAATCGAAATAATAGTAATAATGATGATATACCAATACTTCTCGATATCGATAATAATCAAAATAGTAATTCTAATAAAAGTACTTCGAATTCATCAAAAACTAAGACAATTATATCAGCATTAACACGTTCATCACAAACTCCGTCTGTAAAGGTCGCATCATCAGTTATCAATAGAAATCCTAATACTAATCAAAAAATTTTGACAGTTAATTCAACACAATCATTAGATTCATTAAAAGAACGATCAATTATATTTTCAAAAAATAATTCTCAATCATCAAGATCCATTCTTACGAATAATAAATCAATAATAAATTCATCGTCTATTTATAAATCTTCCAATTCTCATTTGTTATCATCAACTACAACTGTTTATCGAACTAGATCACAACAACGATTATCATCATTACAAACAAATCAACAAAATAATATTTCTCAAATACAAAATCAATGAATTTTACAATTAATAAAAAAATGAGGAGGCGAAATGAAAAATAATCTTTCTTTCATTATCATAGGTGATATTGAGAATAGTGCATGTATGTTTGTTTGTTTTTCCTGTTTATTTTCTTAGCAATATCTTATACACACATAGAGAATCATACACTATGTTATTGTTCATTTTTAAGTTCTCTTGCATGTGTTTGTTTCGCGAATGTTTTTTTTCCTAATTTAAAAAATAAACCCATAAATTGAATATCACAGATATATGTATATTTCTCAAGGTATAAAGAGATTAAACATGATTCAAGATTTACGTTTTTGTCTTTTTGGTCATCCATTACTTTTTATTTTCCGTTCATCTGTCTGTCTCTAGAAGATTTACAGACTAACATGATCTTTTTTTCTTTTTCATTTTTGTTTTAGTAATTAAATAAAAATATGCTTTTAGTATTAATCAATCTTGAATCATGATTTTCTCACCTTGAAAAATAAAATTGTAGTATATCGTTTTATATGTGTCTATTCAATCTATGTGAGTTATTTTAAAAGAAAAAAAAAATTAAGAATCAATTCTCTTCTAAAACTTAAATAGACAGACAGAGAACGGAAATATAAGAAAAAAAATTAGATGACGATAAACATATTTCAATTCTTGTTTAGATATGGGTTACAGAAGATGGTCAACCATTCGAGGTTTGTTATTTTTTTTTTTTATTGTTTTTATCATTATATATTTTATCAGATATGGTCTGGTATTTTAATGAAACATCCAATAGAAGAAGATGACGAAATATACAATGATGATGAACTTGATTTTGGTTATGAATCAGAGGCAATGGTTATTGAACCAGAAGAATATGTTCGATTTCCTCTACCAAAAGGTAAATATAAAATAAAATCAATAAAAATACTCTGAAGTTTAAAAAAAATATTTATTTTAAAAACCATTATTTTTAAACTAAATATTATATTGATTGAATTTTCTTTTATAGCACTTGTTGATACAACAAATATGTCAAAATCAGATACAAATATTCTTGTACCACGTTCATTATTTGATCGATCTAATTTATTGCTTAATACTCAATCATCTTCATTATCAACAAATACATTAAATAAATCGAAACAAATAATAAATAATAATAAAATGTTTCCATCAACAATATCTACACCATTAACACCACAAGCAAACATAAAAGCTCGTCAATTATATGTTAATAATGGTACAACAACTACTCCACTTCCAAATTCATCAAATACAAATGTTATTGTTTCAGCAGCATCATCAACAACAACATCATCACGTCCTCTTAAATTAGAAGAAATGCTTTCAAAAGATAATTTTCAAGGTCTACTTGAAATTGATAATAGTGATTGGCTTATATCTGAAGATTATAAAGTATTAGATACAATACAAAATATTCAACAATTACCTTTATCATCAATGTCATTTTCAAGTACATCAAATGCAAATAAACCTCAATCAATTGTACCAAATTCAACCTTATCATCATCACCATTATTACCACCACCACCAACAACATCATCATCGTCATCATCATCAATTGTTAATAATACAACAAATGCATTAACACAAAATTGGGATTTTATTTCTGATGTTGTTAATCGTTATTCACGTATATTACGTACACCAAAACAATGTAAACATCGTTTTGAACAAGTTATTGGACCACGTGAGGAAGGACGTGTTGTTTATGATTTAATTAAAAAAAAGAAACATGTTATTAAAGGAGCTGTTAAAGTAAGATAATTATAAAATACAGATAAAAAAAAATCGAATTTTTTTTTAAGATGTCAGATGATAATTGGCAAATGTTACGTACAAATCAATTATTTGCTCATGATAATTGTCAAAAATTATTACAAATTTATCATCAAAAATATGAAACTATTTTACAATTGGAACAACAATTATCACCAATGACTTATTTAAATAAATTTAAACAAATACAAATCGCTCAAGCTGCACATCATCAAATGAAAGGTTTAAAACTAGGATCACATCTACAAGAAAATAGTATGTTAACGTTAAAAAACAAATTATTTATTATTTCTATCTTTTTTTTTTATTTAAAAAAGATATTAGTTTTGATGAACCATTAACACCCAGTGACGTATCATATCAACGATCAGAACGAGAAAAAGAATTGAAACAACAACAACAACAACAACAAACAGCACAATCTGTTACTGGAAATATTCATCAACAACAACAAACACCAACAACACCAAATAATATTGATACTATTAAACAACAAACACTTCCTACTAGTGGAACATTAGCATCAGCAATTAATACTCGAGTATATTTGTCTTTATTATTTATTATTTTAATTAAATCATTTTTATTTAGGTTCGACAACCAACATTAAATACTCCATCACCATTAGTCAATTCACATTCTTCAACTCCTTTATCACTTATTCCAGCATGCTCACCATTAACTCCTTCAATTCAACGATCTGTTTCTAGTAACATTATTGTAGCCAGTAATAATCATCCAAATATGAATCCAACTCGTTCACAAAGCAATATTTTACCTTCTCGTACGAATGTATGTATCAACAAATATATACATATATATTTCATTTAAATAAAAATATTTTGTCTTTTTTTTTAACTCTTTAGTTATCGTCATCAACATCAACACCAATTAATCCAATGCCATCATCAAATCAATCACCGATTTCAACAGCTACTATTATACAAGGTCAAAGACAGGTACAAGTCTTACCATCAAATCATATTGCATCTAATGAAATCAATTCAGTACAGCAAAAACCAAGTGGACCAGGTTAAATTATATTTTCTTTTTTCTAATTATTATTGGTTTCTTTTTTTTCTTTGTTTTGTTTTATAGTTCCAATTCCATCTAATGAATATCGTCATTTACGAGCGGTTCCTCAACAACAAATACCAACAGCACCATCACCATCACCAACAACGATAACAAATCCAACACCAACTAATCTTCAAGTTCGAACACAAAATTATCAACGAAATCAAGCTCAAGTATGTATTCATTTATTTTAGTTCATTTCATTATATACTAACCGAAATCTTACGATTTTACTACACGTATATAAATGCAAAAATTGATCTTGAATTATTTTTTTACAGGCGGCTGCATTAGCTACTCTTGAAGTTCGTTCACCACTTTCACCTTCTCCAAAATCTCAACAACAACAACAACAACAACAACAACAACAGCAGCAATCACGACTACCATCAACAACTTCACGTACATCGTCAGTGACTCAAGCACCGATCGATTATCTTGTTCAATCACAAACAAAATCTTTGACATCTTCAACTGTATATATAAGAAATAATAAAATTCTATCTAAACATATTATTCTTTATTTTCAGTCTCAATCATCTCTTCCTGTTGCTGTTGTCCGTCCAATGCAACATCCAACAACATCTGTTACTCCAACAATTTCATCGTCTCCAACATCACCATTAAATCTTCCATCTCTAAATGTAACATTACCTCCAAGTAAGTTTAAAATTTTTCTCATTGTTTTATTATTATTCAATTATTTATATTCATTCAATTAAGATAAATTAACAACAACGACTAATATATCAAATAATCCTGCACAACAATTACGAACTACAACAACTTATTTATCAAATCAATCACCATCTACATCTCAAACACAACAGACATCACAACAAATTCGACAATTTATTACTAATGCTAGTAATAATTCACTTCAAACAACTAATACACAAAGATTAACCGAAGCTACTCAATGTTCACCAAGTAATGTAAGTATACAAAAATTTTATTTTATTTTTTATTTTAAACGGTAAAATTAACAAACGAACAAAGAAAAATTTATTCAATTAATATTTAAAATAAATAATTATTTCTAAAAAAAACAACAACAACTCTTTTTTCTTTAATATAGATTTCAAAGATAATAGCTTCTCGTGCACCGTCACTTTCTGGTCCAGTTCGAAATGTTCGTATTCTTACATTTACACCTGGAACTAATCCAACAACAGGTATTGCTGATACAACAACAGTTACATCAACAAATACTCATCAAACACCAATACAATCAACAAATATAACATATAATCGTACAAATTCAACAACATTTCCACGTTCAACAATTAATATTGATCAAGATAATTCATCTGATATAGTTGCTCAAATACAACGTATGAAATCAATTAATACAGATTCAAATGATATAACACAAACACCACGTGCTGTACTTGTACCAGCACGAACAATATCGAGTTCATCAACATCATCAGGAAATTCATCAACAAAAATAAAATCATCATCATTAATTGATCCAACAACACTTGGTTTTACAACAAAAACATCTCAAGCTAATATTGTATTGCAATTACCATCATCAACATCAACAACAGCAACCACAACAATTGGAGGAGATGAACAAACTACAAATAATTCATCTAATTTAACTCGACAAAATTTGATGCAACATTTAAATTTTATACCAACAAATATTAATCAACGTTCTCAATCACCAACAACTATTTCAAATGCAGGAAATTTAATACCTTTTAATCGTTTTTTTCAACAATATCAATTTCGTACTTCAGCTGCACCTAATTCTTCAACATTAACAACACAAATATCATCAGGACAAACAAATAATGAACAAATATCCTCATCATCTCCACCTCCACCTTCATCTTCTTCTACGACTTGATAATTGTTTTTTGTGTCCTTTTTTTTTCTATATCTTCTCTGTACAGTTAGTTATGCTTGACCGTTTATTTTCTTTTTTTCTAGTCGAAAAAAAAAAGAGAGAACACTTATTTTTTATTGTGCACGCTAGAGAACATGTTGTTCATCTTTATATACATATATATATATATAAATATTATTGGAAAATTTTCAAGAAGAAAGAAAAAAAAAGATCTTCTCAGGGATACACATATATGTACGTTCTCATTTGTTCGTTTTTTTTTTCCTAAGAAGATCGACAAATAAAAACTAAAACAACTATAATAAATTATTTTTTTTTTGTTTTTCTTTGATTATTATTAGATAAAAATGAAAGGAGAAAAATTAATACAATATTTATTTTCATCAAAAAAAAAGAAAATATCTACAAATGAAAGTTTAGATGATAAACAAAAATATGATACACGTTTGTTGGCATTTCTATCATCAGATAAAGTAAGATATTTTTTTTCTCAACAAAATCAACATAATTTACAGTTAATGGAATCTAATGTACTCGAGATACTTCTTTAATTCATTCATATTCTTAGATATCTAGAAGAACAATATCTGTTTCTTCGAAAAAAGATTTAACCTTTTCATAGTAAACACTAAAATAAAGCCTGAACGATGTCCACTATAGAGAGACTTTTTTACATAAATAATATTTTTATTTGCTAGCTTGATGCAACATTATATCGTCGAATATTATTACAAATTCCAACAAAAATAATTCCACGTATGGCTAATCCATTACTTCTAGCTGATTTTTTAACAAGTTCATATGAAACACAAAATAATTCATCAAAAATTCTTTCATTACATGGTTTATATGTATTAATGACACAATATAATCTTGAATATCCATTTTTTTATGGTAAACTTTATTCATTATTAACAATTGATTTATTTAATGCTAAATATAAAGCAAGATTTTTTTATTTACTTGATATATTTTTACAATCATCGTATGTAAATTTTTTTTTATATAAAATAAAATCAATATGATTTTTTTTAAAAATATTTTTATTTAGACATTTACCAGCAAATTTAATTGCTAGTTTTGCTAAACGTCTTGCTCGATTAGCTTTATTAATACCACAATATGATCAATGTTTAATAATAACATTTATTTATAATTTAATTCTAAGACATCCAACAATTCATATTATGATTAATCGATCACAAACTCAATCAACATGTTTAAGTAAAGATATTTATTTATCTGAAGAAATTGATCCAAATAAAACAAATGCTATTGAGAGTTCATTATGGGAAATAGAAGTAAATATAATTCAATTGATTTAATTATATATAAATACATAAATATATATATAATATTTTAGTCTCTCACTCATCATCATCATCCAGATGTGGCAACATGTGCTCTTGCTTTAATGTCTTTGAAAAAAACAAATAATGAACGAGATATTCATGAATTACTCGAAATTGATTATGATGAGGTTTGTATACATACACCACAAGAATTTTAAAAACATAGATTTTATTTTTATAAAGAAAAGATGTAGTAAAACACGTTCTACAAAATAGTCATTGATTAACCTCACTATCTCAAATAATAAGAAAGTTAAAATCTTAGAAATATGCTTTGCAAGAACTAAAAATCAATCAAAGTAATATTATTCAAATTTTCGTATACAGTGATGCTATAATTTTTAATAAAAGAGTGAAAATCATAACGCATAAATGATCATACAAATGAGTTAATTCCTTAAGAAATACTTAGTTGGCTATTTTCTTCTTATGTTCCGAAAAAGTTTCGATTAATTTTTAGTCTTTTGTAAAGTCAATTTTTAAGTTACGAGATAGTGATATCAATCAAAAATTATTTTATAGAAATAAATTAAAAAGTACATGTTTTTCTAAAAAAAACTTTATTTTTCGTTTAGATGTTCGAACATGATTTGAATCGATCAACTCGTTCAAATAGGAGAAAAAATAAAAACAAAACTATTGAATGTCCAATCAATTTCAATGTTACTAATCCGTTGTTTGGTTGATAATAATATTTTGTTTTTCTTTTATTAAAAAGAATAAAAAGAAAACATTCTTCAAAGTAGCACCCTTTTTTTTTTCATTGCACGGAAAAGTTGAAAGGAAAAAAAACAAGCTTATTGAAATAGTATGTTAGTGAAGATCTGACAGTTAAAACAGAAGCAAAAGCAAATTATATTCAAAGTTTGTTTTTTTTAATATTTAAGGTTTAGGTCGTCGATGAACTTGAATAAAATTTGATTTTTTCACAATTTGTTTATCATTTCCAAATAATTTATGATATTCTAATAAAAGTTCTTTCCAATATAATTCAATACTTTCCATTGTTAAATAATCCCAAATAAAATCTCGTCCTTGACGTGCTATTTTTCCAACTAAACGATCATTATTTTGAACAAATAATAAAATATTTTCAACATCATTTAAATTTGTTTCAATTGGAATATAATGATACCATGGTTCAAGACGATTATAAAAAAATTCTATCCAATCTGAACCAACATGTAAAACAAGTGAACCACATAAAAATAAATGACGTAAACGAAATGATGCAGCAACACCACGAAAATTAAATAAATATTTATATTGACAAAATTCTTCATGTTTCAATTCACTAGCTGGTGGATAACCTAATGTATCTTCATCAGATTTCCATGCTTGATTTTTTGTATATTGTGCATCAAGTAATTCAGGATGATTACGAGATAATAATACAAGTGGATCACGTTCTGATGATGTTCTTGAACCACGAAAAAAACCACGAGATTCTTTTTTTGACCAAGGAAATTTTTGACGAGCTTTATTTAATGTTTGTCGCATTATATCCCATCGACCAATACCTGTTGGATAAACACTACCTAATGCTGGTCCACCATCCCAAAATGCCCATGCTGGATAAAGAATATCATTATCATGAAATAATAATGATTTACTAAATGATAATATTGGAATATTTACTTGATTTTGTGGCCAATCATATGTATTTATTAAAAATTCCATATTAGGTAATGAATCAATTATATTTAAAAGAAAATGTTCTATACCATAATTACGTGCTGGAAATATTAATTGATCATCATTTTGACGATATAAACGATGATTAATTATTTGATAAAGTGTAAGACGATGAGTTTTAGCAATAGTTTCAATAACTTCGAAATTTTTTTTAATTTCATCAATTGATTGATTTTTCCAATATGAAAAATCTAAATCAATTTGATGATTAAATATAGATCGATTATTATCATTTGTTTGATTTAAATGATTTTGTTCAGCTTTTTCAATTAATTTTATATATTTATCCCATGTCAATGAAGTGGATAATAAATCATTTTCATTATGAAAATATTTTGCTTTTTCATGATTTATATCACCTGATTCATATTCATATGAAGAGTCTATTTTCGGACATAATAGTAAATATATGATAACGAAAAAATGTACGTATAATAGACCCATTCTGAATCATATAAATGTTTGAATAATCTGTTTATTTATAACGACGTACTCAAACCACGTTTATTATAAAAAGTGACATCTATTGAAAAGAAAATAATTATTTATTTTTAAAATTATATTTTGAAAAAATAAAGATTTTATTAAATTATGAATTATTTTAAATATAATTTTTAATATTTTTTTTTATAGTATTAAAATTTATATTAATAATATCATTCGAAGATGGGTTGTTTTTATCTTGAGTTTTTTATTCTTCCTTTATGTTGTTTTTATGTCTCAATATATTTATTTGTTTATTTATTTGTGAAATTCCGAGATAAACAGGGAAGCCTAGTTACTATACGACTTATTTTCAGCGTACAAATCCATATTTAATATATATACATTTAATATTATCAAATTTTTTTGGTCTTCAAGATATATTTTTTTTCATTTTATAATCAAATAAAAAAATGATATTCTATTTTAGCTTAACTTGTATAAATTTCTAAAATAAGTGATCAATGCAAACAGACGAAGTAGATTTTGAATTAATGTCGAGTACGTTAGATACTCCGTCATTAATGACACCAAATATTGTTTCAAATCCATCATCAATGAAATTAGTATTTAATCCAACATTTACAACTGTTTCTACAAATAATGAAAATATTTCAATATCTAAAC
The DNA here is from genome assembly GCA_022393335.1 of Macrotrachela quadricornifera. Classification (NCBI taxonomy): domain Eukaryota; kingdom Metazoa; phylum Rotifera; class Eurotatoria; order Philodinida; family Philodinidae; genus Macrotrachela; species Macrotrachela quadricornifera. The sequence continues at coordinate 54,844 of JAJEKB010014848.1, forward strand.
CACCTCCAATAACAACAACAAGAGCAGCAGTTAATGAAATACCTTCATCTATTTTATCTGCTGATGTAAAAGTATCAAAAATTGAAAATGAACTTAAACAAAGTTTTACTGAACAACGTAAACCAACTCCATCACCATTTCAAAAAATGTCTGCAACTAATGTTTTTATATTGGATAAACCTACTTCTGTTAATGGCACTGACGACGGATCAACAATTGAAATACCATCGACAGCAGACGTATGAAATATATTTTATGAATCATTATTTACCTGAGTATGAATATGATTCATTTTCATTTATATATAGGTAGTTAAAGAATTAGAAGCACTCACAAATACAAATTCTATAGATTTTCCAACGAAGGTAATAATAAATGATAACAATGAACGTGAAACAACAGTAACAATGAATAGTGATAATATTCGTTACGATTCACCTCCAACATTAAATACAGGTGTTATTGTGTCACCAAAAAAAAAATTTCTTATACGAAGTCAATCTAATACTGACCCACCATCACCAATTCCAAATAATAATAGTTCTTCTCAATCTCAAAAATCCAATAGTGATAATAGTATTTTAAATACACAAAATGGTCTTGATGATGAAGATTCAATGGATGATTCAGTTAGTAATCAATTTACACGTTTATCAGATTTACAAACAATAACACATCCTACTGATGCAAATCTTAATACTAATCAACAATTTAAGCCTACAATAGATAATGGTACTGAACAACATTTAAATATACAATTAAGACCTGATCAAAATGGTATACTTCATCAAGTTATTAAACAACAAGCAATTGCAACTAATAATAATAATAATAATAATAATAAACGAACATTTCAACAAGCTAACATGGGTAAGACTTTATCTAAAACGATAATATTAATACTAAATTCTGAAAAATATTTATCTTAATAATTAAGCATTGATTAATTTATTTTAATTTAATACTATTTATATATGATATAGTATAAAAGTTTTATCTTTTCAACGATATCTGATATTTGTGTTTAAATGATTGAATAGCTAACAATACATATATATCTAGTATTTGTTATTTATCAAATATTTGTATCGATTCCATTTAATTTTATTTTCGTGTAATTCACTAGTCTTGCTGGAAAACGCCGAAAAGGGAAATGTAGAAGAAGAAAACGTTGAAATGATTGATCTATTTTTTTTGACGTATAAGAAATATTGTATTTCTTAATTTACAAAAAAAGAGGCAAGAGAAAATTGAGAATATAATAACGTCTTTTTTTTTCATCGAATTACGAATGATAAAACCTAACAATAGTTCGTTTGCCGTGATTTTTGCTTTTGGAAAATTTGTTGTACCAGATGAACGTAATCGTATATCACACACTTTATTCAAAAGGAAGTGCATGCTACATATAAGGTAGACACCAACCGTGTGGATGGAAATGTTCATCC
>JAJEKB010014851.1:0-26712 GCA_022393335.1 Macrotrachela quadricornifera
GAAAATCATTATCTGTATTAAGTTTATAATTGATAGTAGAATGTATATGGATCATATTCATTGGTAATACAGAATAGAAACATTGTAGATTCAATTCATCAGTTAAAAATCTAATAAATTTTGTCATATTATCAGAATTGTATGAGAAAGTTAAACAAATTGTATTTGTATCAGCTAAATCTGTTGAATCAACTTGTTCTGTATACATGAACGTACGATGTGGAAATTGTGCATTAGTTTTTTCAAAACATTGAACTGATTTTCTTAATGGAAAAATGAATTTTTTTGATTGATCAATAATAAAATAGGTATCTAAACAATCAGCAGCCATGCGTAAATGATATTGGTCCTTCATAATAAAAATTTCTTTTCGATTTTCATTAGCTTCTATTTGAATATCATTAATTATTTTGTGGTAATTATATGTAGATGTATCAGATAATGAACCAAAACTTATACTTGAAATACAATATGAATTGGAGAAATCTTCATCATAATTATCATTTAAATTAATCCAAATATTTTTAGGAGAAAATATTTGTTGAATTATATTTAATTTACAAATAGATTTTAACAATGAAAATTCACGTGTTGTTATTCCATGAATAATTTTTGTTGATGGTTTAATATCATTAAAAATATACTTATAGTTTTCAAAAGTTGATTGAATGTCATTGCTTAAATCAAATGCAATTGTAACACAGCATACGTCATTCGCCATGTTGAGAGAAAGATAGTGTAGAAGGCAATATTTCTGACATATTTATAGTGAATTCTTTTTTCTTAGGTGCGTAATAGAATCGTCGAGAAGGTGTACTGTTGTCGACTGTTGAATATGAGTAATCCATAGAATTGCATCATACCATTAAAAAACAAAGACGTAGTGACTGTTTTAAATAAAGAAGTATGCATCTGACTATTTATTATGCAATGAATCACATTGTTGAGTTGGAAAAAACCAACTACACATAATCTATTTTTTGAGTTTATATTAAAAAGCTTTCGCTCTTCTAGTAAGAGTTATATCAATTCGAATTCTAGTTCTTGGCTTTGAATTGGCATAGTTCATCACAAGGGGATATTCATATCCTATATTATTACGGTATCCATTGATCCATATGGATTATTAGATGTACCCATTGTTCCTCAAATCCTGTACTATGGGTTATTCATCGATCGTCGAGAAACTATCTTACTTAAGGATCCGTCCGTAGCTTCTGTACGGCACAGTTATGGTAGTATCCATGGGAAACTAAGTTTTATCGTATGGTCAGGAGTGACCCGACTCAACTAACATTTGAGAGGGATGTAGAGAAATTTTTTCAGGATATAACATTATTTTTGGTGACAAATGGAAGAAATTTTTCTGATTTTGTTGAGCAAAAAAAAAGAAGTTTTTGGGAGATTTGAAGGGTGTCGTACCTCCACATTCTCTCAGTCGCGCCACCCCTGCGTATGGCATAGCAATAATTCAGGGTGTAACTATTCTAGTTGTGTTACATGTATTCAAACAATAGTTATTGTGGAAAATGGATGAAAATGAATTCCACAGAATGGCAACACGAATTTGCATTCTTTGTATGAATCTAACAATTACTTGAAAAGGGTTCACAATTTGGAAAGTCTTTTCTGTTACCTTTCGCTTATCTTCAAGAGTTAATACAAGATTTCAATGCTAATAGCATCCAAAAAAGAACTTTAAAAACAAATTCCCTGAGAGTAATATTTATCATGCTAAAATGTATACAAAACTTTACCCCCATACTTCTGAGAAGGTAAATTTTGAATGCTAAAATCCATATGAATGTTACTCCATTGTTTCAGTGTAGGTATATGAGCGATGACACGTAATTTGTAGGGGATAATTTATATGGCGTTTCTCCTTTCGTATCTACTATTTTTGTTCAACTTTCTGCATTTTACTGAGTATTTTGTAAACATTTAAAGTAGGTGTTCAACGGAGTACTGAAAATACAGCACTGTTGAACAAATCCGTTGGTCAACCATGTTTTTCTGATATCAAAATCCAATTGAATAAGAAGAATCTATGGCGAAAAGCGTACCGAAGTCACGCAAGTAACGGATAAGAGAACGAGTATTTCTACTATGTTTGTCAATTAAAATGCTAGTTCAGTATAAAATCAGAAAAAAGTAGAATCCTGTGGGAACGGGAATAGTATTATAAAATCGATGTTTCCGCAACGAAAATTATGTTGTCTTATTTTTCATGTGTTCTGATATTTTCAAAATAGATTTTTATCTCTAATAACTAAATAACTAATTTACATATAATTAATGTAAAAAAGAACAAACAAGAATCACATAATAATATACTATGAATCAATGCTGAAAGTATGACGTCATTAGGTGCTAGCAAATTCTGATAGCACATTTTGTCAGGCGCAATAATGGAAATAAGAGCAGGAATTTGAGAACGTTTGCCGGAGCGGGAATGTAGCAACGGGAAACGAAAAAAATCGTTCCCGCAGGACTCTTCTAAAAGCAGATTTATTTTACTCAAATGTTTTATTTGAATTACAATATTCAAATTTAAAATTACAAATTAGAGGGTACGGGTAGGGTAGAGTACGGATACGAAAAGTTGTACCTGTGCAGTCTCTAACTCAGATAAGTAATATGGAGAAATACGGCCGTATGTGGAGCGTATATGTCATGTATACAACCATAAATGATTATTTACAGGATCCGTAACCCTCGACCGAGATTGTTTTTTATTTCGATATATCGACGCTTTTAATTGATTTTTGTATTTTGAAATCTAACGAAATATTTATTTGTTAATACCAATGTATATATAAATATCTATAAAAATATAGAATTTTCTCTCTCTTTGGTATATTTTTTCTTGTCGTCAGTTGAATAGCATCTCATTTCTAAACATTGAGTACATAAAAGACGAACTTGGTACAAATCAAATGATTCTTAGAGAATAACATATTTTGCTATGATAGCAACAATATTTCAAATACAATCATAATGATTCTTTCTCTTATTTTTTCTCTCTCGCCAACGTCTTGTTTACTTCCTTGTTGTCATACTTAAGGATAATGCATGACGTCAGCAACATTCATTGCTATGAAAGAAGAGAGATAGTACATATCCCTTCTTCTATAAATATCGAGAAAAGGAAGTATAACATATTGTCTTTCTGAAAAAAACAAATATGTCGTTTCTTCAACGTATAGTAAGTACTTAGTCATTTGGTAAGAGAGCAGATTTAAAATATGATTGTATAAATTAGTTGATCTTGTTTGTTATAATATGGGTAAATTATCAAAAAACTTCTACCATTACTATTTATTCGAAAAGAAGTCAACCAATTCATGAAGAAGGTTCTTATACTAGAGGTGTAAAACTACGACATCGTATGAAATGTGATGAAAGTCAAGTGCTAAGTCAAGGCGAATTGGAAGAATGTATTCAAAATACCGATGTTATTCAACTCAATGTTGGTGGTGTAATAATGATGATAACTCGTGAAACACTTACTCGTCCTTCAAAATCAATTCTTTCAATGATGTTTAGTGGTGATTGGGAACAGAAATTACCTCTGGATAAAAAAGGAAATATTTTTTTAGATTTCAATCCAATTCTTTTTCGTCATTTACTTGATCAATTACAAATATTTGATAAAAATAATAAAGTCAACTTTTATCCTCCTTCTCAACCTTCACTTAGGGAACCATTTAAAAAAAATGCTTAAAAAATTAAATCTGAATCAATTCTCATCATTAGAAAATCATATTATTACTTTTAATATCGGTGGACAAATTATTACAAATCAACGTAAAACATTCAATCAAATATCTAATTCTACTTTGGGTAACATGATTTCATTGTCGAACATTACGAAATTTGATAATAAAAGGAATGTTTTCCTTGATTATGATCCAAAATTCTTGCAACGTTTGGTCAAACAAATAAGAAAAAAATCGTCTAAAAACCTCGGTTGTTCAAAACGATTCTCGAGTCAAGAAAATACTTTTTTCAAAAAATTATTTCCTGATTTAAATATCTGTAGTAAGTAAAATACATTTTATATTGATAGAATTAGATTTCTTTTTAATTTTTTACATAATTAAATAATTTTGTGATACAAATTCCTAATATTATTTCATAGATAAATGATACATATATGAAGGTTCATTTTTATCTAATTTGTATAATATGAATCGATTTTTTTGTAACAGAGATCAAACAAAATGAAAGATTTGCTTTCATGATGATATTTTCTTCCTTTTAGTGCCACATCGTGCGAGTTTGATAGATATTCTTCCAAATGCCACATGGAATAAGAATGGTCAAACTGTAGCAGGACATAATCCAACACTCTTTCGTCCTCATGGTATATACGTGGATGATGAGCAAACAATTTATGTTGCCGATTATGAAAATCACCATATTGTGGCTTGGAAATCTGATGAAAAAAATGGACAAGTAGTGGCAGGTGGACATGAACAAGGAAATGATAATCATCAATTGAATGAGCCAAGAGATGTGATCGTGGATAAGGAGAGTGATAGTCTTATTATTTGTGATTATGGTAATAAAAGAGTAGTTAAGTGGCCGCGTCAAAATGGTACAAGTGGAAAAACAATTATCTCGAATATTTCTTGTTATGGTTTAACTATGGATGAAAATGGATTTCTCTATATTACTAATGTTGACAAACATGAAGTAAGGCGGTATCGAATGGATGAATCAGAAGGAATAATAGTAGCAGGTGGAAATGGTGAAGGAAATCGTCTCGATCAGCTCAATAATCCCGTTTTTATATTCGTCGATCGAGAACATTCAGTATTTGTGTCTGATAACAGAAATCATCGTATAATGAAATGGATAGAAGGTGCAAAAGAAGGTATTGTTGTTGCTGGTGGGCAAGGACAAGGAAATAATCTGACACAACTCAGTTATCCAAATGGTATTCTAGTTGATCAATTGGGTACTGTTTATGTAGCGGATGCAGGCAATCATCGAATTGTACGTTGGCCTAAAGGAGCACAACAAGGAAATGTTATTGTTGGTGGAAATGGTGTAGGAGCACAAGCAAATCAACTCAATTGGCCCATAGGACTATCATTTGATCGACATGGTAAACTCTATGCTGTTGATTGGGGCAACAGACGAGTACAACGATTTACAATTGAAATGTCATGAAATTTATGGGACTAATCGATGAATAAACTTTAGTTATTTTCAGTTATTGATTAATTTTTTGATTGGTTTGTAATTTCAATTGAAAAGAAATAAAAGAATTGATTTATAGCTGTTGGCAAAAAAACTTACAAAATTCTTCTACAGTTATTTTCAATATAAGTGTTTTTCGAATTTTTTTATAGTGTGATAGATAGCCCATGACGAATAGTACACGATACTATAATTTCATATTCGATCTGTTCACTTGTAGATGAAAAATAAGACAAACATCCTTTTTTTCTGATGGAAGAAAAAAAATTATAAGAGAAATTTCAACATTTTTGGCTTTTTCACCTGAAAAATGTTTACTAATTGGGACCACACTTCAAACATTTCGTATGGAAATTGATAGCCTATAACGAATAATATCGAATATCATCGCAGTTCAATATTTTATTCGTTCACCTTCACAATTAATAAGAGATAAACATTTTTTTTTCATAGACATGACACAATTTTTTACAATATTACAATTAGTATTTCGAAATTCTTCAGCTAACAAAAGTTTGAGATTATCAGTATTTACAGGTTTTCTTTTTTCTACATTGCGTTTCACTATCGATCATATATTCTCGATTGGATTTACATCCGGACTGCTAGATGGCCAGTCTAATAATTCTGGTACATATTCGTCGATATTTTTTGTACAAATATGATTTCTATGTTTTGGATCATTATCTAGAGACCATGACGGAAATAAATTACAAAGTAATTCAAAATTCACATAAAAAAATCAAGCAACATTTTAATGATAACTTTGATCAATATTTCCATCAGTAATCCTATCCTAATTAGTTTTAGCTTTCATTTATAGAATACACTGTTCTCCATTAAAATCTCTTAGTCTTGTAGGATCGATAAAGAACTACTACGGTTTAGCAGGGTCTACTAGGATCTATCAACAGGATCGACTCGGGTACCTTTAGTAGACCCTGCTAGGCCCTCCCTTATCCTGAATAAGACGCATGTGCTGTGTGTATCCACCCCAGCCCCCATCCTTTATATTTGTCTGAGTTAGTGCAATATCGTGTGTATGTATCTACGTTGGTGTCTGTGTTTTACCCTCACCATGGCAGACCCTGATAGACCTTGGTAGATTCTGATATTTTATGAATTACTTTGTGATTCATTTACGTCATTCACTGATCTTCGGCTATTTTGTAAGATATTTATTTCAAGATTAAAATCTCTGTTCTCTCACAACAAAAGAAGAAGAATCTTTCGTTTCTAATTCAATTTTATTCTTATGCTATTAATAGAACTCAAAAAGAATATAAGTATACGTTACGTTATCGTCTCATATCTTATCATGTAGATATTTTTTTACTCTTTTTTGTATGACGCGTATACAAATTTGAGAGTATCAGTTATATTTTTATTCTTGGTTTTTTCCCAGTGGTTTATATAATATTTAATCATTTTTTAAATTTCAGTTGATATTATAACTTTAACTCATAAAAACTATATATATTTAATCGTTTCAATGCTTCAAGTTAAAGAACCCGAAAATTTTCGAGATATCGAATTAAAAAAAGATGATATTTTTGAAAAATGGACTATAATTTATTTCAACTCAAATACAAATATACCCCAAACAGCTATTGATATCGGCAATGATATTAAATTATTCAATTGTATTGATAATTGCATTGACTTTCTTTCTAATAGTCGTCATGAAAAAGTCTGTCTTATTCTACGTGAATATCATATTGACTTTCTTGTACCATTAATTCATGATATACCTCAGCTTAAATTTATATATATTCATTATGAAAATGAAACTAACAAAGAGTTAAATATGAATCAATGGACAAAAATCAAAGGATCGTTTATTAATATGACCGATTTTTGGTATCAATTTAAGCAAAACATTCGAAAGTCTGAATATGATTTGGCTTCGATTAATTTTGCATATTCATTAACAAATAGCAATCAGAAGGTGCTTGATGCATCATTCATGTATTCACAATTATTGAAAGATATTCTATTGAATAAGAATTATGATGATACAGCGAGAAAAGATTTTATTAATTATCTTCGTACACAAGATGCTAATGAACCCGCAAGATTAAAAGACTTGAATGAATTTGAACGCAATCATCCTCCTCGATCATCAATATGGTGGTATACTAAAGCACCACTTTTCTATGAACGAGTTAATAAAGCTCTTCGAACTCAAGATACGGACACTCTTGTTCATATGGGTATGTACATTCAAGAGCTTCATCATGAAATTGAGACATTACATGCAGAGCAAAAATTCAAAGAAAAACTGATTGTCTATCGTGGTCAACTCATGTACAAAAATGATTTCGAAAAACTGGAAAAAAATCAAGGTGGTCTTTTATCATTCAATAATTTTTTGTCAACTAGTAAAGAAAAAGATGTTTCATTTATATATGCAGATAGTTCATCTCTACCGAAAGATTTAGTTGGAATATCTTTTCGAATCGAAATTGATCCTACGATATCGTCCATACCATTTGCAATTGTTAGGAACACTAGTCAACATGAAGATGAAGAAGAAATTTTATTTTCAATGCATACGATCTTTCATATTGAGAAAATCATACAAATTACAGAAAATTCATGGCAAATTAATTTGACATTGACAGATGATAATGATACAACTTTAAAACAAGTTACTGAATATATGCGTCAACAAATTCGCATTGGTACGATAGATAAATCACTCGTTTATCTACTCATTCGTATGGGTAAATATAAAGATGCAGAAAATATCTGTGATGATATCTTACAATCAACATCGATCGACTTGCATACGCGTTTAGAATTCTGTAGGATGTTAGGAGCAATTAAACATCATCAAGGTGATCATAATGCTGCACTTTCATGCTTCCAAACAATACTTGATATTTTTCCATTGTCTGCAAGATATGATTATATTAATCTAGTTGATGTTTACAGCAACATCGCTGCAGTCCACGAATCACTTGGAAACTATCCCACAGCTTGTGAATTATGTGAAATAGTAGCGGAAATTCGCGAAAAATCCCTTTCAAATAATGCTTTCGATTTAGGATTATTGTATAACAATATCGCGGTAATGAAAAATTCGATGGGACATCATCGTGTTGCACTTAAATATTTTCAAAAATCGCTCGATATTTTTCAATCTATATTACCATCTGCACATCCTGAATTGGCTTATCTTTATAATAATATCGGTGTGATTAATAATACCATAGGCGAACGTGAAATTGCACATCAATACTTCGAAAAAGCACATCAAATTCAAAAAAGATCACTTCTATCTAATCATTTAGATATAATTGGTACCCTCAATAATCTTGCAATTACTAATCAATGGATTGGACACTATGAAATGGCAATCGACTATTATCAAGAATCACTCAAAATCTTAAAAGAAAATAATTCTTCTGAATATGCGAACCTAGGTTTGATTCATAACAATATTGCTCAATTATACAAAATATTAGGTAAATACACTGAAGCAATTGAATACCATTTAAAAGCAATTGATATTGAAGAGAAGATTTCTTCAACGTCCAATCTACGATTACCTGGATTCTATATCAACATTGCTTTGACTTATAACTTGATGGCAAATTTTTCCAAAGCACATTACTTTCTTAAGAAAGCCTATGATATACAAAAGCAATATCTTTCACCCGATCATCGAGAATGGGCAAGAATTTATAATAGTATTGGCATGGTTTATCAAGGCGAAGAAAAATACGACAAAGCAAATTGTTTCTACAAAAAAGCTATCGACATTCAAGAAAAAGTTTTACCATCAACTCATCCTGATCTGGCTTGTCTGTACAACAATCTTGCTTACACAGAATTTCGTTTAAATAATGGTTACATTGCATTCGATTATTTGGAAAGAACACTTCGTATACAAGAACAACATCTTCCCTCCATGCATCCAGATATTGCTCGAACATATAGCAATATGGGAAGCATATCTCTAGCTATGGGAAAACGTTTTGATGCACAACTTTATATGAGAAAAGCTGTAGAAATTCAACAGCGGAAATTATCACCAACACATCCTGAGTTAGGTAAAACTTATCTTAACCTTGGTGTTCTACATTGCTTAGAACAGGACTATTGTTCCGGACTAGAATATTTTCAAAAAGCACGCAGAATTTTTTCCGTAAGCCTTCCATCAGATCATCCTGACCTAGCAAAAATTGACGATACCATCTTGAAAGCCCAATCATGTATGTCCTCGTGGATGCATTAAATACGTAATAAATTAGACACTATAATATTAATGACAAATATCACATATTTCATGTTGAATGTCTTTTTTTCTAAAATGATTGATAGTTGAAAATAAATCAGTTTTAACAATGTAAATGAATGGTGATTATAGTATTTGAGGCAGAGTTTCCGATAAACGCGATAGGAAGTTTGATTTCGATAGTTTGAGGAGAACATCAATATTGTTAAAGTTAAAATTTCCAACGACAACATTCATACCCTCAAGATACAAAAAGGAGCTCAGTTTATTGAATAGATGACAGTATATCATCTTAAAGCAATCAATTAGGAAAAAAATGTTTTCCACGACAAAGAAAAACGGCAACAATCATTTATCAATAAATTTCTGCACTACATGGTTTGTAAAAACTTCCTGCTTCACCGAGAACTAACACTGAATCGTCAGGTAAAACAATCGCATGATGTCCTTGTTTTTCACCATCCATATCAACAGCCATGGATCATATATTCTCGTTCTTTTCAAAAAGAATCTAGGAAGTAATCCATCAGTTATTAAAACTTTCCCATAACTCAACTGTTCGATTCAAATAGTAAATCTCGTAGTAAACGAGCTTCTATTAGATTCATATGACTATTCAAACCTCGCAATATTCTCAGTAGAAATCTCTTCAGTAGATGCTTCCAGAGACATTGAACTGAGAACAATATTCAGTTAGAAAGACAAAAACTAGCAATGCGTTTATCTGAATAAGTCTAGTTTGAACATTTTCAAGAAGAGTTGTATAAGTTCTTACTTGTTGACCATTATAAAGAACCCAAGTCGTGAAGTGCAAGCCAGATCTCGTAGGAAAACATCGGAAAATATTGATAACTCGGAAGCACTATTTCAGGAAAGAGATTGATACTCAGATTTTACGGTTCCACTCGAAACCACCAAAAACTTGGCAAAACGAGCAGTCAAATACGGTTGTCGGATTCCCAGTATTTTTCCGGGGTTCCCATCGCAAACGGTTTCTTTTCTACAGGTTTTTCTCCGGGAATTCACAGAATATTGCTTAAGGAATCGTCGATCTGGGAATGTTATATCAAAGTCACAATTCACGTCGAAGTTTTCACCAAGGAAACGGTCGGTTCCGGAGTCTTTCGGTGATTTCATCGAAACAGTTTTCAGAAAGGATTTCTCTGATTTTTTCCGGTGATTTCCAATCAATTTTTGACTCTTTCCCACCGAAAACGATCAAAAATAGCTAGAAAAATCAGGAGATATCCGATCCATTTCTGGTGGATTCTTCAGATCGTTCCAACCGGTCCCAGTGAAATCCACTCATTCCCGGAGCTTGGAATCATTGCCTTGGAAATTCCTAAATTTATGTTAGTGTGTTATTCACTTGCAATAGAGATGAATATAAATCTTGACATTCACTAAGTAACATATTTTCTAACGAAACCATATTAACGAGCGAACGTACTCAACCGTGAAATAGATGACAGGCTGGTTCATATAACGCTTGTCAGTGATTTGTATATCGATCAAACCCAAGCGGCAAATGTCCTCAGTGAATATTATGAGTCCCATTGATCGGTATACAGATCTCAATTGGCTCCTCTAATTCAGCTGGATCAGACCTTTCTTTCTCTCTGTTTAATAATATCACTAATCCATGGTACTCATTTTCATTGTTATATACGATTAGAAAAAGTTTGGAGCTGAGCCCACCTCAGCTTGAAATTCTGGTTACGCCACTACTAATAACTGTGATACATTCTCGTCGATAAATTCTTGATAAGTATTATTCGTGTGTTTGGGGTCATTGTCCTGCTGCAAACGCCAATTTGGACCAAATTGGTCTAAAAATGAAAGAAGACACAAGTAACGCTAAATTATTTTCTTTCATTACTTACGCATGGTAGCTGGAAGAAGATAATCTTCAAGGATAGAAATATAGTATGGACCACTGATATTGCATCGAAATGTGTGACATATCAATATACCTTTCACACTTATTGCACTCCAAACATGAACTTTCTGATGATTTTTAGGAGAGCATTTAAATTCTTGATTAGGATTTTTCGTCTATTGGTGAACTGTGTTACGAAAAAACTGGAATGAAAATTCATCTTTAAATGTTCTAATATTGAAATCATCATTTTTATGCTTCTTTGCCCATTGTACACGTCGTTGTTGTTCATCCGATGTTAACATGTGAGTAGATTGAGACAAAACATTTTTATAACCATATTCGTAAAGGTGACGAGTAACTGTTGATGTAAATACCGATTTGTAGTGCATTGTCGATAATTTTTCTTTCATTTCGTCAAGAGTTATATCGTTGTTATGTCGAATGTATTGATCAATAGCTTACTTTTCTTTTTCACCAAGAACACGTGATCGAATATTTTCACCTCGATGTTTAACTGAACCTATTTGTTTTAATTTGTCAATATTGTAATAAATAGTATTCAGTGAAATGTTTGTTTCACGATGAATAAAAGAAGCAGATCGTATATCCCTTTTCCAAAAAGACAAAATTGTAAAATGATGATTTTTCAAGTTAGTGGTCGACGGCATAATTGAATGAATATATATCGAAGAGGAAAGAAATTATGAGAATGTTTGTGACTAATTTACCATATTTATACAAACATAAGGAAGTATTTAAAACCATGAAGTCTTCTACCTTTCGTGTCACTTACCTGTTTTTCGTTCTTTACAGTTGACATCAGGTGACTCATTGATAGGAAGAGAACAACAACAGAACAGGTTGTAATTTCACCATATGAATTTAACTACAGAATAAATATGACTAAGTAAAAGAGATGAAGCGACGAGCCGCGACCTTGAGTCGAATGTTAACTCACTGCTAATGAGCCTGAAGCATAAGCATCGGTCTTTCGGGACCATGGCTCCGGGTTAATTCGATACTCGTCTTCTTTTTTCATAAAGTTGATCTCTTTTGACTGTTATTTTCACAATACTTACTTGTTCCATTGCTTTATTGTCATGGTTGAAAAATGAATAGTAATTTTTTGTAATAATGATGCTCTCGATTGGACGTTTTGACAAAAGTCAGTTCTTACGCAAAGAGCAGAAGATCTAATATTTGAGACACTTTTTCCCAATGATACATTATGGTGTGATATCTTCTCGTAGATAAAAATTTCGAAATTAAACAACATAATTTTTATTTCTATGAAGGTGAGTATGAAATTGATTCTTTTAATGAAACAAAATTACTGCGTTAACAAAGTTTAGTTTCTAAATCAATTACAATCTGCTAAGAAAACACCAACACTGTCTGAACCAAAGTTTGTGACAATAAGATCCAATTTGCCATCTGCATTAACATCGGCTACTGCTACAGAACGAGGCATCTTACTAGTTGAATAGCTCACTTGAGCAGCAAATGTACCATCACCTTTGTTGAGCAGAATACCGACAGTATTTGAACCTAGATTTGTGACAATAATGTCGAGTTTACCATCTCCATTAACATCATCCACTGCTACAGAAGATGGCTCAATACTAGTCCAATAGGTCACCTGAGCAGTAAATGTGCCATCGCCTCTGTTGAAGAAAATACCGACGTTATTTGCACCACTGTTTGTGACAATAATATCTAGTTTATTATCTTCATTAATATCAGCTGTTATTACAGACTGTGGATCAGATCTAAGTCCTGTTTTATGAATCACTTGAGCAGCAAATGTACCATTACCTATGTTGACGAGAACACCAACGTTCTGTGTATAATAGTTTGCGACAATCAGATCGAGCTTATTGTCTTCATTAATATCAGCTGCTACAACAGACAGCGGCTGAGAGTGAGTCTCATAAGTCACTTGAGATGCAAAAATGCCACTGTCAATGTTGAGGAGAACACTAAGGCTATTTGCTGCGCTATTTGTGACAACAATATCAGGTTCTCCATCGTTATTAACATCAGCTGCTACAACAGAGTACGGCTCAGAATCAGTCGAATAGTTCACTGATGGAGCAAATGTGCCATTGCCTATGTTAAGAAAAACGCTGACATTATCTGAACCGGAGTTTGCAACAATCAGATCAAGTTTGCCATCCCCATTAAGATCGGCTACTGCGACAGAATGTGGAGTACGGCCACATGAATAGGTAACTTGAGCGGCAAACGTTCCATTGCCCATGTTGAAAAAAATGCCGATATTGTCTGCACCTTGATTTACAACAATAAGATCGATCATGCCATCATCATCAATATCGCCTACTGCTACAAAAGCCGGCCGATAGTCAGTTGGATAGGTCATTTGTAGCGCATATCCGATGCATGGGGCTATCATCAAACAAGAATTGTTATCAATATCAATATTAGTATTTAGGACAATTGACTGAGTTTAATATAAAGCTTACCAGATCGTTGAGTAGTGGTTGTAATTGGAACTATGGTTGTAGTTGTAGTTGTGGGTGCAATTGTAATGTTTGATGCTATTCATTAAAATAATATATTTATACCCGCAACTGCAACCATACCTTGTTTGTTTACTCACTTGTTATTGGTGGACAAATTGCTTCATCAATCATTGACACTGGATAACAAACAGGGAGATGATGACATCGAGGATGTCGAACACAGATAGTATCAGGTTGAGTACATGAATTGTCTGAAGAATTACACGGTATCAACCGCGAGCAAGTCGACCAGAGAAAAGCACAAATACCAACCTCGATAGTATCTATCATATGAAAACATCCACATGCACTATTCATCGAACATCGATCATATTGATTAACTTGTTTGCATATTTGAGATTTAACTTGAACTATCATAAAATAAAGTAATCAATGAATATATACTCAATAAAATAGATATCAAACCTATAATACTAAAAAAATCAATTAATACATATTAGAAAAAATGACATGTATTTACCTGAGAAGAACAAAAATACAGTAAAATATGAATGTCCAATTCATAGTTTATGTTTAAATGAAAAAATGTTCTCAAGATACTTCTTTTTATCTCAAGAATATAGATAAGACTTTATCATTAAATAAATGGAAATTTGATATTCGTCCTTATAATGCCAACATAATTATTTTATTCTATAAAATAAGTCAACATAAGATTAAGAAAGAAATAGAGAAACATAATACACGTATCAGTCAATCGTTATTTTTTATTTTTCAATAAATACACTTAACAAATCGTTCATACTCTCAACCATCACCTCTTGTATCGCAAATAGAGGATTAGTATTCTTTAGTTTAGAACAAAATATTCAATATGTCATCAGAAAGCGACTAAACAAAATAATCGTTTATTTCTTTAGATTTCTTTTATCAAATGTAGTCTCATTTGATAATAAGAACCTAAAGAAAATAAATTATTAAATTTTTATCAATTAAGATTTCTAAGATAATTTTATTTAAACAGTTTACTGTCTATATGATGTCTTTTTATTTATTTGAGATTAAATAAGAGAATTGAAGACGTAAGAAATTTGAAATTGTACAATATTGACGACAAATATGTGAATTTAACATTAAATATGACTACTACAACAATTAATATGTTACAATATTTTCTTGAGTCTTCATGTTTTTATATTTCTATTATTTGTATTTATTCTTTTTCAGTTGTTAATGCCCGTGGCCGTGATCGTGATCGTTGTGAAAAAGTTTGGCGAGGCACTGCACGAGTTATTGTTATTGCTGTTGGAGCAATGGCACGTTTATATCGCCAGAAAAAGACCGCATCTTTACATTTTGAACGTAAATCAGGTAATGACATAACACTTGCAAATGGGGTAAAAAAAATAATCCAATAGAGAAAAAATAAACCATCATTAAAGTATTGAAATCCAAAATTCCATGATACACCAGCTGAATATGCAGCATATAAAATCATTGGTGGAAGATCTAATACCAAATAGATAGCTGATATTGGTAATAATTGACTTGCTAGTTTTTTATAATTTCTCCACTCAATTCATTGTTGAGTACGATGCCGATGATAGATTACACGAATAAGAAGGGCAATACTGAATATAACAGTAACAAATGCAGGTAATGTAAAATGTACAATACTTTCCCAAAGAGCTGCTGGAGGATACCGTATAAAACAGGAATAACGATTACACATCCATATATTGTATGCAAATGGAAGTGAACAAGGTAAAATGAAAAGTACAATAGCATAAAAGATGCAAGGACACATCATACATATAATTAAAGGTAGATAATGAAAAAAAAGACGTTTTGTTTTTGTTAAAAACCAATTTGGATGAAAAATAAGAATATGTCGTTCAATTGAACCCCATGCCATTAGTAAAAAAGAGCCTATTAAAAATATTGAACGAATATATGTCCAAACAAGACAAAATGTTGGTGTTGTGATAAGAGCAATTTGTCTTTGATAATAATAAATTTGCCAAATAGCATCAGTTAATTCTATGATTAATCCACAAGATAAAAGACAAATAATAACATGATTGTTAAGAGCATTTCGAAGTGTTTTACTTTTTAGTAAATGATATAAATTGAAAATACTGATAATAATCGATGGAATAAGAGGAACTAATAAAAGCCATGATCGAATATTATTAGATATTGGCATTTTATACTATAATTTGTTGTATCAAATACTACGTAAGAAAAAGAAAAAAATAATAAAAATTAT
Organism: Macrotrachela quadricornifera; assembly: GCA_022393335.1. NCBI lineage: Eukaryota > Metazoa > Rotifera > Eurotatoria > Philodinida > Philodinidae > Macrotrachela > Macrotrachela quadricornifera. Next base: position 16,086 of record JAJEKB010014851.1, read on the forward strand.
TTAATATTATAGTAACTTAGTTTTGTATTTGAAGAATATGATATGAATATAAAAACATGAAAACAAGTCTTTACTTGACATTTAAATTTTTTTTATAGTTGAAAAGAACTATCATTACTGTTTTCTAGTAATGATTTAACATATTTATTGAGAACTTTGCAGTTTTGAACGTAAGGACTGATCAAATTGCATGTTGTCATACAGAATGTATTGATCTTAATTTCATATTCAACAATGTAATAAATTAGTCAAATAGAAAATGGACATCGAGAAGTAAAATCTGTTCCATAGGTGAAATGACGTCAAAGTTTAATTAATATTTATTAAAAAAAGTTTGAATAGACTTGTCTGACAGATTTTTGTCGACTATAATTATTGTCAAAACTTGAAATAACTCAGAAACAAAGAGTACGTTTGAATTCATTTTCAGATATATTTAATTTTACTCCATAAAAATAATATTGATGTACTTATGGAAATGACATGATGCTGCTTGAGTAAAGTAGAAATGTGTATTTTAAAAAATAAAGTATAAAATTATAAAAATTGAATTTAATTCTATTTACTTTAAAAATAGTAAAAATATGAAAATTTATCTTTGAAATCAATATATCAATGATTGATTTACTTATTATACCGTCAATGACAAAAGTCTTGCCCGCTGACTGAATCGTTTATCTAAAGTTTGACACTCACTCAAAAAAAAATAGTTAAAACAGCATTGCCAAAAAGTCAAGTGGCCGATATTTTCTCTTTCTCTATGCATATTGTACTATAATCTTCTTCATTGAAATAAAATAGAATATTCAACTGAATACCAGCAAGACTTTTGTCGTCGACTAATAGTTGTATACTAAAATACTATTTAACAAGTTTCAGTATAAGACTGAAGTGTTTTTCAGATAATCATCTCGATAGAGGCAGATGTTGGATATGTTTATATCATCCAACATTTGAATATTACAAAACAGTACGTACTTTCTTCAAAGAATAGTTTTCGTCAGATAATTTTTGTAGAGAAACAAATAAAAGTATGGTATTGCTCTTATAGAACAATTCATCAGATAGCTTATTACGCTGCATTTTCTCATTTTAATAATAATAATAATAATAACGTTCCGTAGGCTTATCGCCCGTTGGGACCGGCAGCGTTTATTATTACTAGTTTCTTTTTACAGACGACTGTATCTGCACACTCTTCCGTCCAACATACTAACTAAAAGTATAGTCTGCACGAAAGATTCATATGGAATGAATCATTTGAGACAACTTAGCCATTAGTGACTTGTCCAAGTTCATTCCTTGAATGATGTTACTGAGGTTTGAACACAGTATTTTGTGGGTACATGCCAAGCAACGTAACCACTCAACTATGGCGACATTATCTAGTTTTAAATATGTTAATTCGTATTAATGTAAACTGATTACTACACAATCGATATGCTTCTTTGAGAATTTTAAGTTGACGTATGCAGTCTTTATTTCATACGAAAAAGTAATTTTTTTTTGTATTGCTTTTTCTCTTTGCTACTGTCAGAAACATACACGATATAATTACGCTGTGTTTGTTCTGCTAACTACGGTGGAAAGAACAAAAGTTTGCACTCACAGTATGAAATTATGAATGTATTTTTGCTCGAAGAAAGAATTTCTCATTCATAACATATTAAAGACCGATAAATGAAAAGATAATTATTAAGAGTATTTATTAAAAAAAAGACAATTTTCAAAATAGTTCTAAATTAATTATAAGAAGAAAAATTATAAACAAAACATAACCAATAGAAACAAAAGTTATTTTAAGTTACAGACAAAATTAAACTTAGACAGAATAGTTTTTATTAAATGCGAAACTAAAAAAATCTTATTTCTCTTAATAAGATAAACTCAAATTCTTACTTTCATTAAAATAATTCGAGTTTTTATTGATTATCAATTAGACAAATGTTCACATTATTTGTAACAATTTTAATTAGTTGTAAAAAAAAATTATGGATAAATAAAATTTGGTAAATCACTGAATATCCCCATGCCGTCGATATGAAAAAAAAATTCGAAATATTTAATCGATATACTAAAATTTCCTTTCTCAGCTTTACTATTTTTATCTCGGATTTCTCCCAAAAATAGATAAAAAATGGTGATAGTCGTCAATCTTCGAGTTTGTGTTTTGCACCGCGAGAACGTTTTGGAGAAAAGCCTAATATATGATTCGATGCAGAATCGAATGGGCTACAAGGTGATGTGTCGATATTTTTGGTAATCGATTTCTCACTAGGTCGTTTAGGCAAATTACTGACAACTAATGGATTTTTGAAGTTGCCAAAAATAATGTATTTTGAGATAATTGTAAAATGTCATATAGGCAGTTTTGTAGAGCAACTCAAGGTCTATTGATTGGTATATGGCTCAATTTGATTAGAGGAAAATTTATATGAAAAAAAAATTCAGAAAACAAAAAAGTTCAATTTTACCCATTTGTCAGAGTCAATTGTAGAAGAGAATGAAAAGGCGAAACCAATTTCTTCTAGACCTGTGATCAGACAAGTAGCAGGATATTCTTTGATTAAATCGATCAACATCACGTATAAATTTGTTGTAGTCTTCGACTTCTATAGGGCTGTCAATTTCGATGAGCTGTCTATTTTTCAATCGTCGAGATATCCTAACGATTTCAGCGTTTTGGCAATCGTTTTACGCTAGAAAGACATGCTTCGTATACATACATTTGAAAATAATAAAGTTTGATTTGATGATTGATTTGTATTAACCTCATTCTGTTTTCTCTTTCAAAGCAAATGACGAAGGAATATCAACTCGATCGCCTCGAATAATACCTGTGACACTTATTCTTCGCAGTTTTCAACAACATCTTCTTTTCCGAAGTAAATCCTATAATTGAATAAGTAGCCAGGAATGAAACTGCATATACGCCAAATTTTATAGTCTCTCTTTATTGGTTTTATAGGTAAATATTGCTTGAGACTGGATCTTCCCTTAAATTTCACCACAGTTTCGTCGATCGATCCACGACGATCAAACTTATGATTCTTCTGAAAATTTGCAATCAAAACTTCAATGAAATTCTTAATTTTATAAAATTTTACTATAGCTATTCGATCCCTTTTGTTGGCTCCAGAGAATTATCAGTAAGGTGTAAGTTATAAAAGATTGGGAGAACGTGATCTCTCGACATGATCACGAAGATAAAACCATTATGAAAAATATTGTCTTTACTCCAGTAAAGTTTCATTTGTGGCAAGTCATTAATTCCCATTACAGTAATTATCCCAAGGAATGATGCAATGTCTTTCACTTCCACGTCCTTCCACCGATGCTTTGTGTTCTAACTTTTTCTTTGATATTTCTGTTTTCCGTAAATATTTGTCTGTTCGACAATTAGGTTAAAAATTTCTTCCACAAAATAGCTTCTGAACACTGCTATTGGTGCTGTATCACTGACAGAGATGGATGTGAAATCGCAGCCGCCAGTATGACTTTCGCTCATATAATTCATATCCATTTGATCTTCATTCGAAAATTCATTGGAGATCTGAAGCTTCTGTGAGTCATCAACCAATTCATCCGAGTCAAAATTCAAGTCACTCTCGTTGCTCTCCTTACTGGTAAGAGAATCAAGCGAAAAATGATCTGGCTTCTTTTTACGAGCACGTGAGTATATATATATGCCCCTGGACAGTAAAAGTTAGACAATTTGTTTGACCTCTTTTTATACTCGAAAACGACTTATTGGGAAACTAATTATGCCATTCGATAGCCCTCGTCGAGTTCTATCAAAATATGCCTTTTAATCATATCTGGCTTTTATATGATGAAAAATTAATCAAATGAAATGAAGATGCAATAAATGTGAGATTCCCAAAACTTGATTTTGTCACAATTACCTTTTTAAAAAAAGCAATTATATATTCGGATAGAGCTTGAAATTCTCTATCAACCTATATATTTTTATTCTGCCTTGTATTTATGTGTCGAATGTACTGCAATATATAGATGCAAGATAGTTAACAAATATACCGAATGATAGACAATTTCAAGCTCTATCAGAATCTGTAACTACCTTTTCGAAAAAAACATTTCTCATAGGAATAATGAGTTCAAAAAGAAAACTCCAAAGTGCCGAAAAATGCAAATTTTTCGTATTTGCCACTTTACAGTATTTTCATTGTATTGAAATTTTTTTCAGTACAATGAATGTCAGAAAATAAGAAAATATACAGGGTGATAGAGAATTTCAAGCTCTATCCGAATATATAATTGCTTTTTTTAAAAAGGTAATTGTGACAAAATCAAGTTTTGGGAATCTCACTTTTATTGCATCTTCATTTCATTTGATTAATTTTTCACCATATAAAAGCCAGATATGATCAAAAGGCATATTTTGATAGAACTCGACGAGGGCTATAGAATGGCATAATTAGTTTCACAATAAGTCGTTTTCGAGTGTAAAAAGAGGTCAAACAAAGTGTCTAACTTTTACTGTCCAGGGGCATACATATACACAAGAAGAATAATGGAGAATGAGAATGGCATCAAGCATTCTTCGCATTCGACACGTCAGAGAAGCACAAAAAACTATGACGTCATTATACAATGACAGAATGAAAAGTGAATATGCGAGAAAGATATATATGAGATCAAGAAAAGCATCTCTAACATGACAATGGGAGCACCTTCCATCCTTCTTGTACAGAAACTCTTGACACAAATGTTCACAACATGTGTTTTCACTATATAACACTACGTGGTACAACCTTTGTACCACTGTTCTCAAAGGGATAATACTTTCAATTGGAGTGTTAGATACTATTGTCAAATACAAACTTTATTTTTATTCTAATACAGAAATAAAAGAATACTAACTTCTTATTTTATCACGAATAAACGTATGGAAATATGACGATAGATGACATTGTCTAAGGTATATTATGCCAAAATTATAGATCTATACGGCCGCATATGATCATAGTATTTCTGCCATCCATAAATACTATATGATATGTCATAAATACAGTCATCAAACATCAGTCTAGTTTCCGACACAATACAACATATACATAGTCTGCATTCGTTAAACATAACCAACCATATGGATTACTAATATGACCTACCTTCAAAAAGGTTTGATGCTACTAATGAAGACTTTTAATATATAAAATTCATATCTAAAAAGGAACATAGGCTAAGTTCCAGAGAAATGTAAGTTAATTATTATAATAACTTTGACATTGCCTTGAAATACTTAAATATACAGCACTCACAGAGAATCTTTTTAGTTTTTATTATTACAAGTAGTTATGTTGCTTTTATGTGTAGAGTAACACAATACAACATAAAATAAACAATAAGCAAGAAATAGAGATAAAATAATTTAGAAGAATTTATGAAAATGTTAATATTTATATGAACAATTACTGTATAAAAGACTAATACTACGTGGACGATAAACGATCACATCAAGTTCATTGTCACCATTCATATCAACTGATACGATGGAACCGCCACCATAACCAGCTAAATATGTAATTTTATCAGCAAAAATGCCAGCACCAGTATTAAAAAAAATACTAACACTGGCACGTTCCTTAGTTCCAAGGCTGGCGACAATAATATCAAGTTTGTTGTCATCGTTGACATCAGCAAATGCTGCTGATTCGAACCACCCATTACCTCTAAAACTTTTTGAGATATTAAACATACCATTACCATCGTTGACAAGAATAAAAATAATATATGGATCTCCATGGATGAGAATAATATCAAGTTTATCATCGCCATTAATATCAGCTGCTCCCACCATGCGATAGATATCTTCAATATCAAAAGTTTTGTAATCACTAAAAGTTTCGTTGTGAAAATCAAAAAAAATGCCGGCTTCGCTTCCCCACGAAAAACGGACAATTAAATCAGTATAACTATTATGATTAAGATTACCTACTATCACATCACTTATCTGTTGTCCAGTATGAAAGATCTTGCAATCAGCGAAAGTTCCATTGCCAATATTCAAACAAATGCCAACGTCATTCTCTAACGAAAATATAAGGATTAAATCAATATTACCATCATGATTCACGTCAGCTACTGTTAGAAACGATATATGGCTACTGAAGGAATGAGCCGGTTGTTCAACGAATATGCCGTTACCAGTATTAAGAAAAACAATTAGATGTGAATTAATTAGGAAAATAATGTCTGAATAATTATCAGTGTTAACATCAGCAATAACCATATTATCCTGGTGAGTACCACCAGCATCATATGTATGTTCAATAAAATCACCATTATCATTATTTAATAAAATAATGAGTTTTTTTGATCCAGTATCTAAGACAATAATATCGATTTTTCCATCATTATTAACATCAGATATCTCCATAAAGAATGGAACATTCATTGACAAAGTACGGATAGTTTGAACAGTAAATGTTCCATTTCCATTGTTATAAAAAATGTCTAAACTTTTGCCAAAATGGGGTGCTGAAAGAATAATGTCCATTTTACCGTCAGAATTCATATCACTTGTTTTCATTGGTCCTAAAAACTCACCGACTTCATATTGTTTAAGATCAGCATATAGATGAGTACATTTATCTAATAACAACATTGTGTTTTTTTAATAATAAGTTAACATAATACACTTACGTTAGTATATGTTCTATTTTATCGAAACTCATTCTTAATATTCATAATGAATATCAAATTATCTTATTCACTTTCAAAACAATCAATAGAGAAATAATGATAACGAATTTCTTATTCCTAGTAATGTATTGTTTTCGAAAATCAACACAATTTTACACTATTAGAACAACAATTAGACTGAAAATTTTCATTGTTGATAATGTTGTTAGACAAAGAGACAAATTGGTTGTTTTGGAGTATAGGAAAATCTACCTTTTAATAATGGTTTCATTATTGTTGTTGTAGTTGTCGTTTTTGCTGTTGTTGTTGATTTATCTTCCTTTTTCAAAACAACAGTTGTTAAAATAACAATAGTTACAATAACTAATATAATAATAATAATAGAAAAAATAATCCATAATAATTTCTTTTTCCCAATATTTCTAATAATTGAATTACTAAATAAAATTCAACTTTTCTTTATTATTTTATAAATTAATGAGATACATACACTTGTTGTAATGATAAATTACTTGATTGATTTGTATTCATTATTGTTGATTGAATCTATAAATCAATGAGAAAAAAAAGAAATTTGTATTTGTGTTTCCTTCTTTTGTAATATTTTGTTTTCTTCTTCTTTCTTAACTATAGAAAAATAATTTTATTTTTTAGAATTTATATTATATGATATCATACATAAATATTTTGTTGAAATTACTAATAGTTTCCATCTGTTATCTTAATTTTTTGCATTTTTTTAAAAGACATATGTTATAAAACATAAAAGATCTTATATAAAAAGGATTAATATTTATTGACGACATCAGGATTAAATAGGGATAGGCGTGAGACAAGTATCTCAATAATGATAATAGGTAATGATCTGCAATTTTCACTAATCGAAAGACGCTGAACCAGGACTTGTTTTATTATAATATTATGCAAAGTGAAATCATTGTCCAACTAACCCTTTCTAGGGAATTATTTCGAAAAATGCATAATAATGCTATGTAGTCCCAATGAAGTTTTGAAATCAACATATGCATAAGACAGAGGGATCTCAGATCTATACTTCTATATATATTCCAGATGAGTATCTTTTTCTTTCCTAGTACTGATAAAACAAAAATGAATTCTTATACAATGTTCCAATAGATAATATTCTTATTTGAAAGTTAGTTTTTATCGTTTGGGTAGGTAGGATGTGTTCAAAATTCATATGATCAAGTAAGCGTGGATATAAAAAGAGCTGTGAATAGATATTCAGCTTATGCTTCCAAGAAAAGTTTCGCGAATTATAATGGAGTTATAGGATTTCTTTCGCCTTATTCTTATTATTTCAATTCTACGTCTTCATCCTAGACACTGCCTTGCGTAACTTTGTGACATATATGTATTGCATTGTTTATTTAAAGCTGGAATACATACACGTCAGGTTCTAATAGTCTTCTTGTACTGAGAATTATTGGGCTTTTTCAACAAATTATAGCAGTAGATGATGCATAGAGCTTTACTCAACTTGAAAAGAAAACTCAATGTTAAAAATCAATGTTCTATTCATCGTCACTTGATATCACATCTGATTCTTCGCTTGATTCTTCACCATTAAGCTTAGGTTCGATATTTTCTTCCATATATTGATCAGAAATTTTGAATTTATTTTGAATTTGTTGAGTGTGTTTGATTACCTTGATAGCTACATCACCATCGTAACTGGCAATAAACCGTTCAACAAGTTCATAGACATTAGTAAGTTGAAAACGAGTGTTACCCTTACGCATATAGTCTTTTAAATTTGACCGACATAGCTCAATTTGATTTAAACAACAGTGTCGGACAAATAAGCAAACAATTTCCACATTGAATTCTATAGTTACATCGTTTACCTATTTTAAATAATAATGATATATCTTGAGGATGAGGGTGAGGGTGTGAGGGTTGCGCATCTCTAGGAAAAATCTTACATCTCTGATGTCAAATGAACGCATCTCCCTCAGGAGACGCGGTAGCATCTCCAAAAACCTGGATATGTGACACTACTCGCCATAATGCATTGTCGATTACAATACAAATGCATCTTCCTTTTCTCTTTTCTCCTCTATTCTGCTGACTTTTTACCACGTTCTATATGCGTGGTCTTTTGTCCTTAAAGTTCATTTTTATGAAATTAAGGAAATCGTCTGGTGCTCAATTATTTAAAAAAAAATGGATGATCAACTAAATAATCATTCTACACCTATGGTAATGATGGATGGACCTTTGCATAATGATGATAAAGGTAAACGTCCAAGAGGTGATTATGCTCATGCTTCAATTGATTCCGGTGTTATGGTTCATTCTCCTTCTCGATCATCACGTCGTTGTCTTTCAAATGTATCAGATGATGATAGTTTTCAAATTGTTACTAGCAAAAAATATAAACATCTGAATAACAATAGTGGTAGTGGTTGTATTTCTCATTCACAACAAATTCATCATGATAAGCAGAGCTTTCGTTTCATTTTTTTCAGGAGGGGGAAAAATTCAGGGAGAAAGTCTCCCAAAGCCAAAGAGAAACGACTGCATCTGCTTTTTTAAAAACCAAAATATAGCTCTCAATTCGAACTTTCTTGGTGTCTACTACCAAGTATGAGTATTTCTATCTCTCATACTATTGATTTGCACTAATACAGTATTATAAAAACTGAGATGAAAATAAGTTTATTATTGTAAAATACAAAAATCTGTTCTTATCTACTATTCAAAAAGGATTGTTGTTGTAAACGGTTGCTCTTCCATTTAGTCAATTTCATCGTCACTATTGTCTTCATTCTCTTGAACATATATTTTGATATTGCGCGCTTTTGCTCGGTCGGGATTGAGGTAGAAATTTTTCACAATCATATCCAAATCATTGTCGGTAACATTTGGTTTTAATATTGTGAATTTAACAGCAGTTTCTAATACTGTTTCTGACAAACTGTTTCTTAGCCTTGTTTTGATTCGTTTGAGAGCACTAAAACTGCGCTCACATTCATTAGATCCTATTGAAACAGTTACTAAAATCTGTTAAAACTTGAATCATTCAGGTATTAAATATCGTTCATTGACCGTAATATATTTAACAATATCTAACAGACAAAGTTCATCATCCATTTTTTCATTATTATTATTTCATTTGACAGCATTCTTTACACTCTCTATTATAATACGCACTTGTGGTAATTCGTTTTTAGTTTTCGAAAAGATAATAGTGGTTCATCTGTTCTTTCATATATTTTCTGATCAGTTCCTACATGTTTATAATGCATTGGAGTACAATATATCTTTAATCATCCATTTTCTAACTTTAGAAAACTGATAAATTACTTTTTCTCTGAGAGAAAACGGGTGTTTCTGTTTGGAAAACCACGAGACTGCTTTCTCTTTGGAAAACTGATAAACTGCTTTCTCTCTTGAAAGCTGGTTTCTCTCTGAAAGAAAATTACTGTTTCTCTTTGGAAAACTGATAAATTACTTTATCTTTGAGAGAAAATGGGTATACCTCTTTGGAAAACCACGAGACTGATTTCTCTTTGGAAAACTGATAAACTACTTTCTCTCTTGAAAACTGGTTTCTCTCTGAAAGAAAATGACTGTTTCTCTTTGGAAAACTGATAAATTACTTTATCTTTGAGAGAAAATGGGTATTTCTCTTTGGAAAACCACGAGACTGCTTTCTCTTTGGAAAGCTGAAAATTACTTTCTCTTTGAGAGAAAGCGGGTGTTTCTCTTTGGAAAACTGATAAATTGGTTTCTCTTGTCAAAACCGGTAAACTACTTTCTCCCTGAAAGAAAATGGTTGTTTCTCTTTGGAAAATCAAGAGACTGCTTTCTTTTTCATATATTTCTGATGAATCTGCTCCAATTAAAACATTGAAATACGTCAATATATATCCTGAGAAAAGTTTCAGGGAGAAAGGCAAAGTGCAAGAAAAAATTTAGGGGGGGATGTCCCCCC
>JAJEKB010014852.1:0-15446 GCA_022393335.1 Macrotrachela quadricornifera
TTCATAAAAATACAAATATTCCAATTCGATATTCTGAAGTTGTTCTTGTTGATACGGAAATCATTCGACGAACGGAAAATTATACTATTTATTCAACAGAAAAACCAAGTGATACATATTTTAAATCAATTCCAAAGGATTGGTCTGAAGAATGTCGTGATGGTGATCTAGAAGTGTTATATAATCCAAATGAAATAACATTAAATCTAAAAGAAAGTGCAAAAGTAGAAGTTTGGCTTCCTGCTCCCCCTCATCAAATTCAAGATAATGATACCGTTGTTATATATTGGAAACCGTTTTTATGTGCGCATTGTTTTAAATGGACACCAACACAAGTCGCTTTTAATGGTACAAACTTTCAAAAAAGACAAATTTTAACCATAACTCGTGTTGAAGATTCCGATGAAGCACTTTTAATTCCGGTGTGTACTGGTGGAGGTTATGATAAAGTCCCGTGTTTTGCTATGTATTTACCAATTTATTGAAGAGTTTTCTTGAATAAATGAAGATAATACAAATATACGATTCAGTACAAACAAAGAATGTGAACACTGAAACTAAAAAAAAGTTTTATTAATGCGAAATGAAATGAATAGTGAAGATTTATTCATAGATAAAGATTCTATTTCATCTAAGCTACATGGGGCACTCTATAAGTTTTTTCGCTCGGTTCTTCTAAAAACCTCAGTCTGTATTCAAGTATTCTGTTATAATGCTTAGACATATTTAGGAATATGTACAGAATTTCAGGTCACTATGTCTTATACTTTGTCGTAATTTGCTATTTCTTTCACGCGAGTAGCGTGCCATTTTTGATACGCTACATAACGCATGACTTATAATAAATGACAAAACTTTGAATCTCATATTTTGATTCTTAAAAACATTCTATAAAAATAAAAACAAAATATACTAGAAGATATAGGGTGAAAAAATCTACAATATAAAGTCTATGTTGATTATGTACTTTTTCTTTCAAAATAAGTAGTATACTAAATGATCAACACTCGACACTGCAATAGATAGTTCAGAAAGTTTTGATTTTATTTTTAAAATAAAAAGAGCATAATTAAAATAAAATTATTATTTGCAAATTGTAGAGCTTTTCACGCTGCATCTTCTGGCATATTTTGATATTTTAATAAAATGTATTTAGGAATTAAAAACTAAAATGCAAAGTTCTTCTACTCATAATGAGTCATTCATTAGCAGGTTGCATGCAGCTCCACAAAAAGCAATGATGGATCATAGTGAAATATAAGACTTAGAAGTCTGAAAATTTGCCTATAATCCTAAATATGCCTTCGCATTATAACAAAATACTTAAACTCAGACTGCTTTTTAGAAGGATCGGGCAAAAAAACTTTTGGAATGCCCCTTTTATTATAACCTCTCTTGAGTGGACAAAAATGCACTTTTTCCTCCTTGCTCTTCTCTTTTTATCATCGTCGATTAACACATGAAGCCAAATTTTTCAGTGTTTTTCACATAACTGATTGCTTCACATTAAAGATATCAGAATGAAGTGGTGACAACGCTCTCACAATACTTAAACTATGAGAAAAAAACTTATTCTATGCTATTTTATATCAGTTGTAGTCTGAGCTCCGATTCGACCTATATTTCCTATAAAACCTATATTTTTGCAAAATCTTTTAACTTGTTCTATATTTCGACTACTTTTCCGATTTTACCCATATTATATGAAAAAAACTATGAAATGTCTAGGAACGGCACGAAATGGTCAAAGTAGACGCTTAATCCAAAATATCGGCTTATATTCAGGAAAAAAACCAACATAAAAAGAAAAAAATCTAGTAAAAAGATTATATCGTATACATATATAGGCGTTTGTTTTTGTCTTATACCGAAGAAAGAATCGAAAAAGATAAAATTGTATAGTGTAGCGTGATAAAAACAACGTGTGCGAAAAATATTCATCTGTCTTACTCATCATGACCTGCATGAAATAGCACGCTTGATTGATTCACGTCAACAAACATTACTTGGAAAAAACCAACCAATTTCATTGAATATAAATACGTAAGATAACTTGTTTCTAAGATACATAAAAACAACTTCAATATATTTAGTGTTAATTCTCATCGTAAGAACGTCTAATTATTTGTATATCGATTTTTCTATCTAATCCGATACTTCAGACATAAGTATTTACATTAGAATTCGAAATTACTGTTTATATCACGTTGTAGAGTATCCTTCAAAAAGTAAGAAAATATATTTCATCATTCGAAGGTTCGTTTCTCCATATCTTTGAAATCTATACACTAAGCATTAGTCACAGTTTTCTTCATTACAATCTGTTTCATCGTACTTTGAAACTATTTATGTAACTTACTATGAAGCTCCAACATCCGTTCTCAAATGTTATTTAAACTATCCTGTACAATCTTTCTGTGGGAAAGAGAAGAAATTTTTTTTCTTTTATCTACATGAAATTATTCTCAAAATAGTAGTTCATTACGATCACTATAATAGCGTTATGAAAAGATCATATTTTAAATTTCAATAATCTATATATGAAATACTAGTAAACAATAATTGACTTTTAATAATGGTTCAAATGCGATACCCTTTTCTCAAAAATATTGCATGTTGAGCAGGATAAATGTGACGTCATCGTAAAAATTTTGTCTTTAACATAGTATATATTTATATAGTAGAGCAATAGTTAAGAAAATAAAAGCATGAGATAAGTAACTGATATATAGCTGATGGAAGAATTAGACTTGAGTAAAATTGACGGTTTTTTGAGATTCGGTAAAGTATCTTTTTTGTTCAGAGTGTAGCTCTGAGTTGAGATTGAAATCGCCCATTCCTACGAACAACATCTACGTGAAATATCGATAAACCTTAGGATAGTAAGGAAATTTGGACCATCAATGTATGTCGAAGCAAAGTCTAGCCATTGAAGTTAACTCTATCAAACGAACATTTCCGGTTGCAAGTTTACATAGATAGACTTTTGAGAAGAAAATCTACATACGTATATTTTTCCTATTTTCTGTAAAGAATCTTTCTTTTTGAAAAATTCAATCCTATAAGGATTCCTATTTTTTGAAGAATTTGTAATCGTAGGTCAGAGATTAATACCATTGCTCAGCACCAGTTCAACTGTTTAAACTAAAATTTTTACTACACATAGATTACTAGATAGATAGCCGATTGATATAGTTTTTGACTTGAAATATCTTTTTATAGAAAGATTTACAAGATTCACGGTTCTAAATATGAATCATCGATATACACTATAAAAGTTAATATCAATATTCTGACTTAAACTATGTCTAAATCTGTTAAAAATAGTTTTATTTTGTTACCAAACGATTTCTCATGAAATTCTGCACTGAGTAAGTCATGAACGATGTAAAACTGACAATGGCTCAAAAATAACTCTTATACGCCCCGTTCTTTTCACAGCAGCCAGTAACGTGTGTGATCTCGTAGTGTTAAAAATTTCAAGTGTATACGGTCGTTTTTGACTGAATTGTAAGATTTTCAATTTTTCGCCATTTTGGTTGGGAACAACAGAAAATTAACTCTAGCCTTTCAATAAAGAGCTGTCAGCCCAAATCCTTTTAGGTTTTTTCCTATCTCGATGCTCTCTATCAAGCAACGGGTGAATGAAAGAAATCAACGTTAGGCACCTTGGGCGGTTCCTTCGTGAGATCCACCCTTGGCGCCACCATTAATATAGATGCCGATCCTAACACCTTTCCCTTTCCAACTTGAAGGTGGGTGTGGATGTGAGTAAAGGTATATTCAAGGGGAAAAAAGCGAATTCCATGTATCGGGGGTATGGTGACGATACGATTGCAATCGAGTGAATATATGTAGAACCTAGAAGATAAAATTTCATTGAGTAATGGAAATACAAAATTCACAACATTATAGAATCTTGAAATTAAAGTTTCTCTCTTAAAAACAAAGTTAATTTTTGTTAAAAATTTCAAAATTACGATAAATATATGAAAATATATTAGATCCTTAGGTCCTATTATATAGATAAAGGGTGATCCAAAAGTCTTGGTATCTCTTAGAAAAATGATCCGTTCTCCCTTATAGTAAACTCGAAAATGTTCAAACTTTGCTATCCTATTCCTTGTAACGTGATGAATATTATCTTAAATTTTCAACTCTCTATCTGACAAATAAAAGATTTGTATAGGTTAACATTCTTGAGATCTTATTTTTCTTCATGTCGCAAAAATAATGGTTGATGCATAACACGTGTAAATCGACTGCCTTTACATTTCATTTTTTCACCACTTGATACGTTGTATTAAAAAAACAAAATATACTCCCTGCGGACAAAAAAAAACAACATTTTTGCATTTCATATTTTTACCACATAATACACTGTATTCAAAAAAACAAAGTATGTCGCAAGATGCAGCACGAAAAGAACTACAATCTACAAAAGAGAGCTTATTCCATAGTTGCACTTTTTATTTTCAAAATAGACAAAATTCGAAGGTAATAGTTTTTGACTTTTCGAAAAAAGGCTTTTCGTACTCGACCGATTCGTTTTTTTTTCATCTTTTCAGCACTTGATATGCTTTATTAAAGAAACAAAATATACTACAAAGTGCAGCATGAAAAACTCTACAATTTACACAGTACAGCATATTTTTATTATGTAATTGTTGTTTAAAAAAGAAAGGCAAAGCTCTGTACGATTAATATAAAATGGATTGCACAAATTTTTGATTTTTCTTGAAAACAAAAATTACATAATTGAAATATGCTGTACTGCGTAGATTGTAGAGCTTTTCATGATGCATCTTCTAATATATTTTGTTTTCTTAATACAACGTATCAAGTGGTGGAAAAATGAAATATAAAGGCAGCCCATTTACATGTATTATGCGTCAACCATTATTTTTGCGACATGAAGAAAAATAAGATTTCAAGAATGTTAATCTATACAAATCCTTTATTTGTCAGATAGAAAGTTGAAAATTTAAGATAATATTCATCACGTTACAAGGAATAGGGTAGCAAAGTTTGAGCATTTTCGAGTTTACTATAAGGGAGAACAAATAATTTTTGTAAGAGGTACCAAGACTTTGGATCACCCTTTATATGCGTAGATCTGCAAAGGCTATCCTATTAGAGTATTCTTAGAATCTCAGGACTGCTCTGTGAGGAATTCATAAATTTTCATGGAGTATTCCATCGATTACCGGGAAGTTTTCCAGAGCTACTCTATGGAGGTACTCAATAGCCTATAGGCACCCTTATATAACAGCATATGAGGAACTATGAATATCGCTATATAATAGGATTTGAAAGCGTAATGGTACCCTGCATAATAGCCTTTAAGGACCTATGAGTACCCCTTTATAAAAGTACTTGAAAACCTAAGAGTATCTCCAAGATATAGCACTTCAGAACCTATGGGTACCCTAAATACAGCACTTAGGAAGTTATAGGTATCTCCAAAGCATAGCACCTGAGGAGCTGTGGATACTCATATATTATAGTACTGGAGAATCTAAGGATACCTCCGAAATATAGAACGTGAAGGACTAAGGATACCTTTAAAATATAGGACTTGAGGAGCTATAGTTACAGTCAGCGGAACATTCGTATCGACGATACGTACGATACAGTGGCGATCTAACAATCCGCTTTTTCTTCTTGGATATATTACTCTTATCCACACCCACACTCAATCTCATTTTTCAGAAAATAAACAGAAAAAAAATCAGAGACTACCTCTCATTCAAATATAATAGAAATAAATCGATTCCAGGACGAGCCGGCAAAAGACTTTATGCGTCCTTTTCCTTGGGCAGAAAGGTTAGATCAGACCAGATGTTTAACTGGTCCTATGGACAGCAAAAAATATTTCAAGAATAAGCCGTTCAATTCAAATAAAAAAGCAAAAATTAACGTTAGATTTGTATTGAGCATCTAAAACTGTAGCGAAGAGCCTATTTCAGAACTGTTATCATCTAACATATGAATGCATGGGTGCGATGCAAATTATTTTTGAACCTTATATAGAACTATACGCTACTATTTTGTGAATAACTTATAAAGAGTTACAGCCATCGACCTCCAATTTTTACCAATCAGAATAAGATATTAAAATCTGTTGTAACCTATGTAAAATGAATAATTGAAAATTGCTCTTAGGAGGCTTTTCAATAGCGCTCCAGTACCATTCAAATGATAACCGAACCACACTATATTTTCATACCAGACTAAAAGTACGAAGTAAGGAAATGAACAATGTGTAGTCTGATAGATAAATGATCAATATATTATTGTATATAAAAACAAAAAGTTTCACAATTCTAGTAACTAATAACCACTGGAAAAATCCATCATTGTAATAGGCAGAAAATTGCCCGGTGAAAGAATTTTTTTTGCAAACAACTGTAAATATTCAGTTTGTAGTTTGCTCTTTCTCTTCGAAAAGACGATCGAATGTTTTGGATGCGTATAAAATAATCAAGTAGGTGATCGTATAAACTCTGCGCAAACATTGCATCATCATGTCAACTGATAAGAAGCACATGCTTGCCTTTTTGATTTTCGCTTCGGTCAATTCGATAGTGTTGTAAATGCATTCCTTCTTCGTTCTCATGCAATAAAAAAGATAAGAAACAAAGCTACGTGTTGACTAGTTGTTTTTGCAAGTAATCATTCCGTTATATAACCAATCTATTCTAAAACTGTACTCGCACCGTTAATTTGTTACGAGTTTATGAAGTTCCAAAAATTAACTTCCATCTGGCTCTGCGGATTTTGTTCTCATTCTCATCCTTTATTTCTAGATTTATAAACAGTACACATTTGACAAAGCCGTATCTCAATTGCCATTCAGTTCGAATCCTTTTCATATCAATATGGCTTGGTGGTTATTCTTGCTGTTGATTTATATTCTCTGTATCGTTATGTTTCACGTCTATGTACGATACATTTCTCCTCAACGATACAATTTTGATCCAAAATATCCATCGGTTGTCATTGAACCATGGTACTGTCCATTTTTAGGACCTCTACTTTCTATGTTAGACATAGAAACATCCATCAAGAAATGGCGTGTAAAATATGGTGATAAGTTTACTGTACGTATATTAGGTCGCTATTTAACGTTTATCACCAAACAGACCGATTCCAAGAAATACTACAATGCGACAGAAGAAATGTTAAGTCTATCCAGAGCAGGACACTTTATCGTTGGATCAGCATATCCTGAGAACGAATACATGACAGAATACGATGCCATATCCTACTTTCAAAATATCTTGTCTCCGCATCGTTTGATTTACATGGCATCAAATATTGAAACTATTCTCTACGATTACCTGAACGTCGACAATGGCCAATTCTGGCTGGAGAACGGAGATGAAGCCGTCATTGATCTATTCGATTTTGTCTATCGACTTGTTTTGCGAATGAATTCAATGAATTTCATTTCACGACGAGTGTATACGGATCATGTTGAGGAAATGATTAAGCTGTATACGATTTTAGATATAGAAAAGAATGCTTTAAATCCGATCGTGCACGGTCTTAAACGACGTTTAGGACTGAAGAGTGAGGCAGATGTCGCATGGGAGCGTTGGATACGTATTATGATGCCAGACATCGAACACTCCTTACAAATGATTAACGAGCATATTGAACCAGCCGAATTCGATACCATTTTCGAAGCAGTCAAATATGCCAAAGAAGAACTTGAGAAACGTGGAAAACCGTTCACACCTCGACTCGTTGCATACCTTGCGTTCACGACGTTCTTTCCTGCACAATTTAACACATACATAACGGCAGCTTTTCTAATTCTCGAATGGATTCGTCATGAACATGATGAAATTGGACGACAAATTCAGGAAGAGATTGAACGTGCACCACCATCCGGTGAACTCACTACTGACTATTTAAATTCGATGCAATTCATTCAAGCATGCATTTATGAAGTGATCCGAATGACCACTGATTCTCAGTTGAGTTTGCGACATGCCGGAGCAGATGTTCCAGTATCAGATGATAAGTATATTCCATCTGGTAATTTTGTTGCCCTCCCATTAACTCGTGCGCTTGATTTGTACACGAATCCGGATAAGTTTGATCCGGAAAGACATCTGGAACCGAGACAAGAGAACAAGGCTGATCCATACAGAGTGGCACCATTTGGACGAGGCAAACATCCTTGTACTGGAGAACGGTATGTCAAAATGCAAATCAAAGTGTTGCTTATTCACTTAACGAAAATGTGTAAAATGGAAATCATGCCCGAATCAATCAACTTTGACGCGACCATTAACAGAAAAAACTTGGTAGGATTAAGTCGACCATCAAAACCTGTTTTCGTCAAAATATCAAAAAGAAAATAACTAAACAGACGTTTCAATAAAAGACATTTTAATAAAAGTTGTCTACTCCTACATGCAATAGTTTCGAAGAGATACCAGTAATAAAATATTTCACTAGTAGGATTTAAGAACTTTATTAAAATTATTAATAGCATTAAAATGATATTAGTTTCGATGTATTTTCAAGTTTAAGTAATATTGATATAGATAAAGCTTTGTCAGTTGTTATCAATACCTTCAAATCACCAATAGTTTCCATTTTATTTTAATTGAAAACAATAGATTATATAATAGGTTATTTTAAGAAATTCAATTTTCATTCATTGCAGTTGTTAATTGAACAGTAAAGATCATAAAATCTAAAGCACATATCTTTTGGTTTCTGAATCTGTCCAATTGTTATTCGAGCTTATATAAATTCATTCTTAATAAGATTTGTAAATGGTGGAGCTGATAATTCATTATGAATAATAGAATGTATATTAATAAAATATTGACGATTACTTATAGCCATTTCTGTTCGATTGCTATGGGTATAATGTTGGATTTTTTCATGAATAAATCGCCATGAACCACATAGAGAAAGATCTTGTGATTGAATATAACCGGTTGATCTCTCGGGAAGAATCAATAATTGATTGTTATGATTAGGAAGCACTGCTCTAAATTTGGTTAGATCAGTTTGAGTTTTCCAACAACCAAGAAAGAGAAGAAATTTTTTGTCCACCAAAGGACGTATAACTTCAGTTAAAAAAGCGTGATGTTTTTGAGCACTGCTTTTTTCAGATTTTGAAGCTTTTACTACAGTATTTAATGGTACAATCAATTTTTTTTGTACTCTCTGATCGAATTGATTTTCTTTTTCTTCAAAGATAGGTAAGAACTTCTCCAAAAAATGTCCTTTTTAAAGGTATTGACAAATGATTTGCTTGCCTTGAACGTATCCCAATATAAGTCTCTTGCTTTCTGAAAGGTGAAAAGTTATAGATCAGCATCATGGACAGCTTCTTTTTCCATTACTTTTTTGATTCGAATATTGGGGTCATTTCATCAAATTCATTTTTTAATGTGAAGAATTAAACTTTTTAATTCAATAGTATACTTCTTTGTTATTTTTTAACACCAATTGCAAAATAATCAATACACCATCAAGTGATGCATCAATGCACTCCATTTCGATATCACTTGAGCTTGAAAATACAACGAAACTAAAATCATCTTAATGCTATTAATGATTTCAATAAGATTCTTAAATCCTACTAGTGAAATACTGTATTGATTGCATAAAAATTTGACATAAATTATCCTAATGCTCCTATATACCCAAATCATGAATAAGTAAAAAATTAAATATCTCCCTCTAGACAAGCTAAGAGAGTCGCTAATATTTCAACCTTGTTATATTGATGGTAAGAGCTCTCTTTTGATAAGAAAATATTTAATCTTTCCACTTTGTAAGTGAAAAAAATTCAGAAACGAAATCCTTTTATGCTGGTAGTCTATTATTACATTTACAAAAATCTATCTTTGTTATTTCATCATATATATATAATAATTAGAACAATCGATCTATTCATATTTATCGAGATTTATTTAAATATAAATTATTATTAACAAAATAAACTATTCTATTATATATGTTGAATTTTTGAATTGTTAAACATAATAATAGAAGGTTCTAAATACCATTCTTCGACAGATAATGCATCCAAACGTTTTATCATACGCCAAGTTAATATTATCCATATAAAACCGAATAAAATAGAAATTGTTACTTCAATTGAATATGCAGAAGATTTTGGTAACAAATTTGCAATATAAAGTACTAATGTTGATGATAAACTATGACCTAAATTTGATATTGTTGCTAATAATGTCATATATGTTCCAGCAATACGTGGTTCACTGATTCTTGCATAAAATCCAACACATGATACTGTCATTAAATAAACAAGAATTTCATTCAAACAGAGTAATATAATAAGTACTGGATAAAAATACGAGCTATGAATAATATTTGACGTAAATAATATATAAATAGCTAATATCAAAGATAAAATTAAACGTGGAGTATATCCTCTTGCAAACCATGTTAAAGGACATCGTATTCTATTCAAACATAATGGTAAGATTATATGAATTGCAAGTGATGGAATATTCATAAGAGCAAGAGTATCACGTCTTATACCATATCTATATATATTTTATATTAGAAATATATAGTGCTGATCAAAAGTCCCGATTTCCCTTGAAGTACTTAAATATTTCAAGCTATTGACTTGAAATTTTATCTGCATACATTTAATGAGAAATGATGATCGACAACGTCAACTTAGAATTAGCTTAATGTAATAGAGGAGAGTAATGGACAAAATGGGCAAGGTTTTTATTAATAGACCAAAATTTTCTTGACTCAGTAAAGTACTGATCGTGTAGAAAAAATACAAAAATAAAATGGTATTCTTTTAATCAAATATGCCTCCAATTCCGATCTTAAACCTGAGTCAAATGTATTTTAGTCTATTTGTAATAACTCTGTTTATAATGGCTGACTCTTAAAAAAGATACAACTTTTTTTCAATATAAAAGATTTTGAAATTTTTGCAGCTATTTAAAGTATCTATACCTACTTAAGTTCTTCATATATGCTGCGAATTTTCATTGCTATATAAACATTTGAGATATGTTCTTATTTATCGAATCATGAGAAAGATTTTGGTACTATTGATAAATTTCATGCTAGGATCGATTGTAAAACTCAAACTTAACGAGTTTGGGTTCAGTGGATGATACTATTTCTTTTCGATTTCTTGTTTATACAAACAACTTATTTGATCATTCTTTGTTTGATTGTTAATGACAGAGTTCCTTCTTTCAGAAATCCAAACACTGTTAAAATAACATTCAGTTGGAGACAATTAAATGAAATTTCTTCAAAAGGTAAAATCACAATGGGTAAATCTCCAAATTTACTGGACAATTATCCATTTGCCAGTCCCTGGTTACGTCATCGTTTCTCATTAGACATATGCAAATAAAACTTCAAGTCAATAGCTTCAAATATTTAAGTACTTCAAAAAGAATCGGGACTTATTGATAGCACTGTAAATACACATATTGCCAAAAAAAACTTGCACAAAATTAAATTTTTTGTATAACAAGTTTCTTGTTGTTAAAAAACAATTACAAAATTCATTCGTATAGGGAATATATCTTCATTATCTATATACCGAACTTATCCTGAAAAGTTTATCTTTATAGATTGAGAACTTGTCGAGAAAAACTAAAAATATGCCTGATGTATTCATGTGTCTCGACTAGACAAAAAGATATGTTTATTTCTTATTTCTTCAAAAGATAAACGACGATAATATTCATCTTAGACTATCAACTAGTATACGAAACTATGTGCGAATGATCCATATATAAAGATATATTTTCATAAAAAGATGTGCAAGTTTTGTTTTTTGGCGATAGTTGTATATCATCTTTAAATATAAACTTACCCTAATAATGTTAAATTTGTCATAGAATATGTTGCTGCAAAGGCAATTTTATAGGTTAATAATATAAAAGTTAATTGTTGTATACATTCTTTTTTGAATAATTTTGTAATAGACAAATATACTTCAAATAAACTTAATTTTGTTTGTCTTCTCTTATCTATATTAATATTATTTATTTTATTCGATTGGTTTTTATATAAGGAGACAATTATCATTATAATACTAACAATAATGAATATTATACCCCAAAAATGAGTAAATTGTGCAATTGAAAATAATCCATAAGACTGATGAGGTAAATAAAGAGGTTTTCGAATATATTTATTAGTAAAATTTGCCGATTCAAATGTCATTAATATTGTTGAACCAATAAATCGTCCAATCATTATTCCAATAGTTTGACAAGTTGATGCATATTGAGGATTTATTTTATTAAATAATGATACAGACCATCCATCAACAACAATATCTTGACTTGCTATAAGAAAATTTATTAAAAAAAATATTATTGTTAATATTACAATTCGTAGATTAATTAAAAGATATTCAAAATAGAATGATATTTTTATTAAAATAATTCCAATTATCATTTGTATAGGTATTAACCATGTTTGATAACGACCAAATCGATGACTTTCAAATGAATCAATTATCGGTGCCCAAATAATTTTAAAACTAAATGGATAAGTAACCCAACTAAATGTACCTTGCTGTTCCCATGATGCTTTATAAGAAGATAAATATAATGGAATTGATCTCGTAAAACCTTGAATAAATCCTTGTAGAATATAAAGTATTATTATTATAAATATATGATAATTAAGTACATTCTCTTCCAATAACATTTATTAAATTTAATTAACTATTTAGAATATATCTTACTATTTTAATTCATTCCAATCTAATTTAAAGAAAAGCAAATTTTATATATATTAACAATCATATACTTCATACTGATTGGTATCATTTACACATATGATAATATATTCGAATGAGGGCGCTAGACATCAATAGCAATAAATAATTATAGGAAAGTAAATATTGAAATAAGTTATTCAAAGACAAATGTATAGAACTTTTTATCGAAATTCAAATTAAAAAAAATTATTTTACAAGAAATTTCAAAAATAATCTATAGAAGCACATAAAAAGCAATTTGTCAATGTTTAATGAGAAAAAAAAAATTCATTCTATATAGAGAAAACAAACAAATAGCAATATAACATTCTAATCTATGTCGTGAAAATCGTGGCACTTTTGACTATTGATCATGATAAATCGTTGATTTTCGTTTAATTATTCACATCGGTAATATTATGGGAAATGACGTTATATCACTCATATTTTCATGTCATTGTATGTATAGTTCTATTTGCCGGTGTACTTAAACTTTTTTATTTTATTATTCACTCCTTTTCTATTGATTATTTTTGTTATCTGTCATTTTGATTCTTTTATTGGGACGAAGAAAATAAACTCGAAGAGGCTCTATGATAGACCAAAGTCTTATCGTTTTTGATAAATTTTGATTTTATTGAAAAAATTGACAAAAAAAATCATCAGTTTTACTAGTTAATCGAAATATAATCTCGCGATTTTGATTACATGGGGATACTAATACAGCATAAAAGATTTATCACAAATTACAAAAGATAATAGATACTATTACCAATGAAATGCAAGGAACACACAATGATATTCGATTTGTTGGCCACAGACAAACTATGCAACATTTAGATATAGTACTTAGGCAAGAACAAAATCTATTCAATATTGGTTGCATCATTATAAAAATCGGCCTAAAATTCTATCCAAGCAGTGATCATATCAACTATGATGATTCTTCTGAAAAAAGAAATTGAAACGATCTCCTATTGCTAAAAGATTTTCGGAAAAGAGCTCCCCTAATATACTTTTAGTTTAGATACGATTTTTATTTGATATTCTTGTTCTATGATAGTGTATTTAATACTAAAGAAGTAGAATTTTCAATAATAATATATGTTGTCGTATAGTTTTAAACAAAATTCTGTGTAAGTCATCAAAATTTTCTAAAATTTATCAAAGAGAATTCGACAATGGTTTCTGAAATACCTTCATATCTCGTAATGAAATCTCATGATTCTTTCCAAATCAATGATTTTACTATCGAGTTCCGTGTGATTTTGAGGAAGACTTGCAGGAAAGATGCTGTTTACGGACAGATAACGCAGGAAAATGGTAGGAGCTTGAAGGCAAATATCTAATGATCATATTCGTTTGCTGACTCTGTTCGATTATGGTGCATTTCCATTGAGAATGGATAAATTCAATCGTCCAATCCAATTAACAGATATCTGCTTGAGATTTCCTATCGTTTTTCAGAAGCTCCGGCTGAAATTCATCACACCTCATTCAGGAATGATATTATACTAGCAAAAATATGTAAAATGAGCAATTTTATCATATTCAATTCAAAATTATTGCATATAGCAAATCTAAAATATTCGCTGTCAGTGAGGATGCTATTGATGTTGCACGCACTAGATCCTTAACTATTTCATTCATGTTGATCGCTTTTAAAGTTTTGTCTTAAAACAAGGAAAACATGAGAATACAAATATAATGTGTACTTCTGTATTAGTCCTTTTTGAATAACACGTTACCGTGAAATATGATCTAAAAAATAAATGTTTTCAATGTATCGGGTAGAAATTTCGAACCTCTCTACAGACATAGTAACCATCTAAGTAATGAATCGTAATATATATCATAGCAACTATCACAGATTGTGATAGAAATTGTTAGTATGCAATGGAAGACCATATATCAGCTATCCTCTAATGCGAATTGAAGCATCGAGGAAAAGGTCAGTCAAGAAATATGTCTCTAAACAGACAGAATAAAATTATTGTCCTGTAATAAACAACAGTAGTTACATTGTATTTCACATTTTAATCTCATAGATGCTATGCTAATAGTTTTATTCATTTATTGCTTGTTTTTATTATTTTTTCATTCCAGTTGTGTAAGTGAAGTCTACTGATTCATTTGAAAAGTCATTTGCACATGACATTTCCTAAATTGATCTATTTGAAATCGTATAATGGTTATAAATCACATGATCCGACGATCATAAATCGAAAGTATTTGTTTCGTTTTACTTTAAAATGTCATAAAACAAATTGAAAACTACACACAGACGTTGCTTTTGACGCTAGTAAAATAGTAATAAAAGATAATTGAAACGAGATTTATTTTTGTTTTTTTTCTATCCCACATTGTTGGTATAAAAGGCTGCAGCAATGTAACCATAGTCGCTAGTTTTTCTCCATATAGAGCCATCATCTTACTAATTAAAATGCTCATATCATTCGTCTTCATCGGTACTGTATTACTTTACAATGCCCAGGGAGCCATTAATCTGTTCTATCCATCAAATGTTACTGAAGAAAGCTGTTCAGGTAATCGTGGCTGGACGATGTGGTTCAATACAGGCAAACCGAAAAATGCCACAAGTGGCGATAGCGAAGATATGAGTATAATACTGGCACAAAATCCGAGGATGCTTCCTATTCCCCAAAGTACCACATTCCTGCACTTGCTG
>JAJEKB010014854.1:0-26591 GCA_022393335.1 Macrotrachela quadricornifera
ATACTTAATGAGTATCTTCGATAGTTTTGTTTATTAACGACCGTGACTTGTTTCGTTAAGATGTGGGTGAGAGTAGGTCACAGTAGATCGATAAAAATGGTATCTGATTCTTTTCTCATAGATGTTCTGCAGATAACAGGTTAGAGTGGAGTCGTATGAGTGAAGAGTTGTATGCTCTATGGATTAATACTATCTTCGATTGAAACGGCGGTCAGAGTGAGTGAGAGCGTATTTTATAAATGCACCAAAAATAATCAATAAAAAATAAATGATCGAGAGATAGTAAAAAGGCTTTTTAGAGCATCTTATAAAAAGAACTCAAAGTTTGGAGTTAGGATGCCGATAACGATAGTTCCATCTACACATGTATTTAAGCGCAATTTTTCTTTAGAGATCTTGATTTGGAAGTGAGGATTTTGGAGGATTCGACAATACCATTTCAACATTCTTTTTGTAGGAAAATATTATGAGGATAAGGGGGGAGAAAGACAAGGAAAAGACAGTATGAAACAAAGTTGATTCCTTATCGAAATCAGACTATTTAATGCATTACACAATGCATACAAGTCAATTTCGTAATTATCCTAGCATTATTGTGAACTGCTCTAAAAAACATTGCGCTAGAGTATGTTTTACTGATACATGTTTCATTCATTCATTCTTGTATTTAGTGAATTTATACATCAAACTGAAACTCTTGTCTTTCTCTATCAAATTGCACAATAAATATATGACAAAAATTTTTTCTGCTATTCTTTTTCGTAACGATGCAATTCGGACTATACATCAATCGACAAATTAAAATGAGATTTACTAAAGGATGCCAAAGTATTCACAGAAAAAAGAACGCAAGGGTACGTTGTTTCTCTGGGATATCTTCAAAAGTCTTGTAAAGTTAGTAAGCAGCACATATTTCAAACATAGTATCGGGATTTTTTTTTGAAACACACAAGTTCACTCTAGTCTGGATAAGACTCAAACGCTTAAAACTATGCTATTTCAGAAGCAGATGCGTTTGTTATAGGTTCTATGCATATTAGGAGTATTTTAAATATTAATTATAGCAGAAGAAAACTGCTGTAAAACATCTGCAGACTGTGTCGTCTTTGGATTACGGGTGTGAGCATGAGGTTATTATTGAGTAATGTTAAAATTTCTTAATGCTTAAGTTAATAGTGACTGTCACTGACTTAGTTTTCAGTACTTTACATGGTTAATCGTCCTTAACGAAAAGAGGTGGAGTATTTGTCATAGAGTAAAAGCTAAAATCTATTCCTCTTCAAGAATAAAAAAGAGTTGTGTCATTTTTCTATCAGATATTTTCATAGTTGAATGGAAATCGCTTTGCTAATTCCAAATATGATGTTTGTTTGAAATAAGAGAGGAATTTATCTGCTCATAAGCCATCAAACATCAGTCAAAAAAATATTTCAGTAGACATTGAATTTCAAATCAAAAATAATTTCATTAGTAAGAAAATATGAATATACGTATTCAATAAAAAAACTCGCCAGTATGCCCCTATAACTACAACTACACAAAGCTAATAAAATCACTATTTAAAACAATATGAGCCAATCAGAACAGTATGTGGCATTCATCGATGTAAAAGATGTGAATGACTTGATTGTTTATATATATATTCTGATAGAGAAAAATATTTTACATCGCATAGGTATATTTTTATTGGATAAAAATAGGACTTTTACACATTTTCCGATTAAAAATTGGTTTTTAGGGTTCTAGGAAAGTACTTCAAATGTCATTTATTTTCTGACTAATTTTTAAAAATCATGCGATATTTGGAATCAACATGCTGAGTTCTATCAAACTGTGAAGACATTAAATAAAAAAATGACAGAAAAAATGTTCAATACCCAGGAAAGGGTTCAGATATGAAAAAGTTGAGTTATGATGGAGTCAAAAAAACTCGTAGATAATAATCAGAGCTGAATACTACTGACAATCAGGATAATCAAATTATATTCCGGTAATTTTTTTGATGTGAAGTTTTTAATCTAACATATCTTCTTTTGACATAATGGAATGCTATTAACGCATGACGATAAACCAATAAATCAATAATAAACAATTACAACGCTTTACTTTAACTTATTTTACTTCACTTTACGTTTCAACTAAAGAAGTGGTACTTTATTTTATTTTACTCTATTTTACTTTACTTTTTGAAAGTAAAGAAAAAAGATAGTGTCATTATTAATCGAATTGGATCTAGTATCAGGCTTAATCGAAGGGGTAACATTCTTGCTTTTTTATGGGAAAAATTACTTGTTTCGATGAATAGAGACAAAAATAAAAATCATGCCAACACTATAGAATGTGAAATAAAAAAAACTTACATCAATCTTCTATGGCAATATCAGATTTGAAGTGTGTCAACCTTTTTCTTGCTTACTGAGATCAGAGGCCGCTTTTTATACTTTTTTTCTTAAGTAGAGAAAGGGAAGTGGAACTGATAAGAGCTATGAAAGATTCTTCGCAGCAAAAAAAAATAATGTGAGCAAACATGAGTCAAACTATAACCCTTCCGCGATTTGTCGAAAAGAATAAAAGCAATCATGAAAAAGTCAATTTTTGCGTCCAATGATAATTCGACATAGAAAGGAACGAAACAGAGAACATACTTATAGTGTGGCTCAAGCAAAAGATACGTCTATTCTTTCAAATACCGGCCTCAACATAGTGTAGACGCGAATGTTTAAACAAGCATCAAAGATCAATGAATCGCAATAACTATTAGAAAAATGAAATCGGCCAAAATGTAGTAGAATTTCTGCAATCTCTTATGCATATCGAATTATGTAACGCGCAAATATAAAATCATCTAATATTTTTAACCCTTTGAGTCCCGGCGATCCATTAAAGGGACTACCCATGTTTTTTCTTTTCAGTGTTAATATACAGAATTAAACTGATTTCACAGTTCAATAGACGTCAGCAATACCTTCAAATTGATACATTACATTACTAGTTTCTACATTCACACATTTCTGTCAATCTCTTTTTTCATCTAAGTTTTCAGTTTTTTTGTTTTATATTATGTTCATTATCAAGAAAGATCAATACTAGGTTTAACTCTATCGCTTATCTCTCTCTTTTTCTCACCTTTATTGAAATCAAATGAACACCACATGTAATCATAACAAACGGAAGAATCTCTGGAATGGAAAATTTCAATATATACAAATGAGAGAAAAGGAAAAATCAAATGAAGAGGACGAAATAAATAATTGAAGCGTAATTAGAAATTATCTGTGGTGCTTTTCAAAACTACGAATCACAATGATCAACCTCGGTTGGCTGATCAATGAATCAATCAACACCTATGCGTCTCACAGAATGACATTTTCCATCATATATGCCAAATGTCGATAGAAATAATAGAATATATCGAAGAAGACGTATTATATGCTTGTCACATCAAGAAAGAACACGAACAACTTATGTTTGCACATAGTGCGATGCTCCTCTTTGTGTTCCTGTTTGCTTCAAAGATTATCACACAAAATTGCATTATTAGTTAGGATTTCTTTGTATTCTCATAAAAACATGTTTTCTTTTCTTTGAAATACGAAATACAAATAAAATAAAACATTAAAAAAGGCAATTTTTCAATTTTTCGAAAAAAGCCGGGACTGAAAGCGTTAAGGATGCCCGTTAGAGGGGGGGGGGGGGGAGCCAGGCATACAGACTTGAAAATATTCTTTTCCACAATCTAACTATTTGCGTAGATACATACATATGTGATTTATTATTGCTCACAATAACTGCTCTCAAAATTTTATAGAGCCCAAGAAAAAAAGCGCGCCAAGGCTTAGGCCCAAAAATCAACATAAACCAAGAAAATCAAGCCGTTGAGCACTAAAACACAATATTCCACAAGCAAATAATATCACAATAACCTTACTCACTTATGGACTTTATGACGAAAAAATATTACCGTAATCCAATTTAAAATAGAGTAGAAAATTAGGAATCTCTATGTCGAAATTCTAGCCGAAAACCTACCGTTCCATATGTAAAAATCCTATGAAAGAATCACGTTTGATCAAGCGCGTATTTTTACCAGACACTTCCGGATATATATTCTAGCTGTAGTAGTAGCGTCAACTCATGAAACCTTCTCTAGGCTATTTTAGATGGTGTCCAAAACTTCGAGGTCCCTGGGCCAAAATTCGGTTTCGGACATCTGTACTAGGCTTGAAAGGAAAACTAAGGTGATGTTCGGAATCAGCATGTTAAACTACATCGAATGATATGTAGCTCAAGATATTTTTCAAAAAAAATTTTTTCGAATAAAGAAGGCTGATGTCCTCTCTGGCCTTTATATCGAAAATAAAATTCTTAAGAAATCTTTTATTTTGCTTAATAAATAGTTTTCTTAGCGGTATCCTATCATTTCTAGTCAAATGAAAGCCATTCCTAAGTAAAAGGTGGCATGTCCGCTCGTTTATGTGAAAAATTCTCACTGTATCCCTTCCGTTTTGACCATTCTCAGATCTCAAAGACGGTAAGGCCGAATGGGTTCAAATTTTTACCACAGATAGAGCACATCAAATAACAGGACCCATGTTGGAGGAAAAATTTTTTTAAAGAAGACCTTTGTATGGTTTTCCATGGGGGTTTTATCTTGCCATTGTATAACCCATGAAATTATCTACGATTGGGCTGAAAATGTTTTTGCAAATACTCACAATTATATCTCCGAGGTAGTTTTGAGCTTTTTCAAAAATATCACTTTCTTTTTTGTTTTCTGAAAAAAAATACCGAAAAGTTTTCTCCAAAACTGGTTTTCTGACCTTTGTGAACGAGCAGTCATCCTATTCCGCGATGTTGAATATTAGGGCATTAGTTCCGCCTAGGGAACTAATTCCACCGATTCCGGAATTTCTAGGAATTCCATCTGATTCCAGGTGAATCCGGTTCCCAAAATTCAATTCCGGATCCATTCACAATGATAACTGAGCACCATCACTGGAAGGCTAATGTGTATGTGATTCCGGAAACGAAAGGAATTCCCAAGAATTCCGTCTGATGGTGGAGTTGAATCGTATTATGTTAAAATCTGTTTCCGGAACCGGATGGAACTAGATCCTATGTGGAACTGTTCCACTAATGTTTAACATCACGGAATAGGATGTATTCTCTTGTGAACCCTATATCTGTGGATGGAGAAGTTGGAAATGAAAACGGTCGATTTTACCTCTAGAGAATGGTTTCTAGATGTTTGTGGTAAAAATTTCAGCCTGATCGGATGAAGTTAGATGATGGTTGTCGGTGGCATAATTGAGGGCTATAAAGTAAAAATTGAAAGTTCGTTTTTTAACGATTCTATAAAGAATCTGTTGTGGAGACTTCGTTTTGCTTCTTATTAATGAGTAAAATTTTGACAATTTTTAACACAGCAGCTTCTCGTAAAAATCATATAAAAAAATTAACAGTAGATCGGATTGAGCTTATTCGCGCACAGATCGAAAGCACAATAGCCAGTGTATCTTAAGAGTATTTAAGCAAAAGAATTTTTTTTCATTCTGTATCAAAACAAGGGGAAGGGATACTCTTAAAAAAAATTTCTTAAAAAACTTTCAACGAGAATAATCTTTGAGTAAAGAACAGCTCGCAAGTTTTAACTAATTTTTGGAAAATAAATGTTTTCATATCAATAAATGTCCTCATAGAACTGTTGGTGTAGCGAGAAATTACGACGAAATACGCTCTTCAATATAACTATAAATTAATGTCACTGACTTATGCAATACAAAACTTACAAACTGTATTCATACCGATCTTTTAGAATGTACGTTTGCTTGTTTATCTGTAGAAAAAATGAAACGATAATACTAACTATCCATTTTGTAGACCGTCATTCGGGCAATAGTTTTTGTACGCGTGCTCTGCTTTTACTTATATCTTCCATATTTTTATCTTGCGTATCAGAGACCAGCATAGGACACTTTTTTCTGTCCTGCCCTGACAATAGGGCAGGACAGGGCTTATATATTGACATCAATTATGAGAACGATTGTTAACTAATTAAAACTTATATTAATATTGTTGTTCAGTATTCGTATCTGATTTACCTTCTTTGACAGAATATTATTTACACAAAAAAAGCAGCGAAATCACATTACAATCAATGCTCTTTTTTACTATCGATCTATTCAAATGATTCTATGAACCATCCGTCTACGGTCCAAATTAGGCTTCATTTTTTATTTTATTTTTTTAGTTTCTAAAGCTCTTTTCCAACTCTTTCCAATCGACCGGAAAGATTTGTCAATTTTTATTATTTAAGACGTATTGATGAGCTATAACCAATCAAAAAAGATATAAGAAAATCTTAAAAGCCGGAAAATTCAAAATTTTAGGTTAAAATATACCATAAAAGGACGAAAATGGTGGTGTTTTAATCGAATTTTTAATCAAAAATAGATGATACCACTAGACCGATTTCTCGGTGTTTTTCTAAATAGATGTGTAATACTGATAGAATATTCGTATGGAAAGAAAGCCTTTAACAATAAAACTAATATCGATTTGTAATTGATTATCAATATTCAATCAAGCAAAGAATTAAGATTCTAAAGCATTTAGTAAGGAGTAGAGATTCACTTCCTACTATTGAATATAGGCACTTTTAATCTGATCAGAATCATTGAGTATTCTCGAAATCGAAAGAGTTTGTATAAGGCGGATACCAACTGGAAGAAATATAAGATCCAAAATATATAATGGAACCAACTGTAGATATGAAATCATCACTATTTATAGAAAAAATAGCAGGGCAAACTGTTTTGCCTTGTCCTGCCGTGTCCTATGAAGGTCTCTGTTGCGTATATCTAACCTGTATTTCAGGAAAGGAAACAATTTGCATGTTTCACAACTGACCCTGGTTTCGGTAGGTGAGATTGAACTGAAGCAGTTACTCTATCTGAAATTTATGCGATCACCAAATGGGCTGACTGTCAGTATCCGTTTCATCTGTATAGTATTATATGATGTAGTTAAGTTTCAACAAAGTTTCTTTGTATACCCACGATGAGATGCACATAATATCAAAAAAAGATTTGATTAAGTGTATATAATAAAAATAATAGATAAATAAGGTAGGCCAGTAAAGATTGGTCTACTGGTAAAACCCAACCAGCCTGAAATCTATGCGAATACTAGTTTCATCTCTATCGTATCCTAGGCGCACTTGTTCACAGGCATTTGTGTCTGATTTATGAGTTGTAGTACTCGACTTATAAACGTCTATCGTTGTTAAAAAAAATTAACCATTCGTATTAAAAATGAAATAGTGAACTACAGTGTTTCTAATATTTTAAAATCATTATAAATATCTGTAGAATCGCATAGCCTCCTTTAACATCTGATCACAAATTTTGGTATAGTGTCAAAATTAATAAACATGTTCTTATTTTACGGATTCCTTTGTTAATAGTTTAAAACAGATATTCGATAACGAGGTATTTTTTTTGTCTTTGTACCGTAGATGAGCAGAATATTTGATAATCACACTCATGAGTACTATGCTCTATGCTGATACGAAAACACTCCAAGTTCATGCTCCGAATCCATTATATGTGACTATTATTATGTACGTGAGAATAAAAGTTATTTGACTTTTGAACATTGATAATGATGCTTTTTCAAAGATTTCATCAAACGAAGTCTGATACGTAATACATGACCATACACTGTCTTCTCGATATGAACTGGTTTGATTGGCAAATTGACAAGAAATGTGAAATGTATACTAATTTTTTTACAGAAAATATTGTTCTCAACTAAATGATGTTAAAACATTAAATATTGCAATTGTGTATGACATTTACAAATATTTTATTCGATCTTATACTTAGGACATATCAAAACGAGTGGCAGAGGTTTGGTAATTTCTTATAAAAGGCTTTTCAAAACTCTCTCGCTACATAATCTGATTGAGAATAAAATTTTCTATTTTTCTATGAAGTTTGATCATACGTCAACTAATACCATAATAATAAAACTTTGATCAGATCTGTTTCATTATGATATGTACTACTAGTTGTTTTAATACTCGTTTTACAAAACTATGAGTGAATATTTTTTGCATCACTTCTGGTAGAAACAAGATAGAAAACTACGGTTTTCATTATTGGAAAGAGAAGATGACGATACATCGAAATCATGTGCTGCAGCGTTTTCTCATCTATTTTTTGTAAAGTTTTCTATTGATCCTTTTAAAAAAAACCTATTTAGTAGATTGTTTACAGTGAATTTTCATTTATTAAGTAGAAATTCAAACTGTTAAATGACCTTTGGAAATATTTGTTGGGTTAAAATGTGTCTTAAACATTATCGAGCACACCAGTTCAGATGTACCCCAGATGTGCAATTTATTACACCCTCACCCTCACTTTTTCATTTTTTCATTTTTTATAAAAAAAAAAATTTTTTTCGGCAATTAGAAAATCGAATAAAAGCATTTTGGACAACAATATTAGAAAAACCTATAATCTACGATCCGATGCGTCTTCATTTCCTCTTTGCAACGATGAAAACCGCAATTCTGTATCTTGCTACCATTAAAACTTATTCAAAAGTGCTCATTAACAGTCATGGAACCGTGATACATGCGAATAAAATAGACCTTATCGAAGTTTTATTATTACGATATTAGTTGAAATATGGCCAGATAATATAGAAAACTGGAGCATTCTTTTCTCTATCAGATCAAATAGAAAATAGGTTTCGTCTGACAATAATCATTTTGAACATTAACATTATGATAGCAGTTCATGTAATATGATGTGAAGTTGAGAAAAAAGTGAAACTCTCTTAATTCAACGTACTTTAAGAGTGTTTCAAAATTGTCTCCGAAATGTTTTTAGCTATTTCAAGTCTACTACTACATTTCACATTATAGATGAAGTACAACGAAGTACGAAAATTTTCTTTTTTCTTCTTGCGTTACGTTCAATAAAGCATACTTGCTTATTGAGTGGTGAGTAGTACCTTTGATAAAAGAAAATTAATTACTCATCTATGATTGAAGTTGTATAGATCTAAATCAATAGTAATGAACCGAGGAAAAGAATTATAATATTCATGATGCATCTATATAAAGTCTTCTTTTCCTCTTTTTACAAAGCTTATGAAATTGATGTTATCTCGATCAAATATTGTTAAAAGATGAAATATAATCTCTTTCAAGGTTTTGTCAACATCCAAATGAAAAAGATAATAGAATTTATTATGATAAGGCACACTTATTTTTATTTATGATTTTCAATTGTGTACGCAAATACATAAAAGAAAAATAATCAATTGACAAATAAATCATACAGGGCACAACTGACATTCTTGATAAACTTTTTCATTGCAAAACTAAAGAGCGCAATACAGCTATACACCATGGTTTCAGACATGCCTTTGAATTGCCGAATTCTTATGAGAAGTATTCTTTGTTAAAGGGATCACTTCGTGTTGACAAAATGTCTTACGAGCAGCTTAAAGAAAAATTTTGAAATCTTCGAAACAAATATCTGTTTAATAATAAATCAAAGGTTATTATAAGCTTAGATATTCAAGATGGTTTCTTCTAGAAAATAGTAGTATGATGAGTGTCAAAAAAATTCATGATCAATATTTCCACTATTACTTGGCAAAAACTATACATCTGTCAAAAATAGGAATAGAAATGCTATGAATATCCTAAAGAAAAACTGGCTTTTTGAATATGTACTGAGGAGGAAAAATTTCACAGCATCTATCAAAAATTACTGAATCATTTTCTTTTTATACAAAATAAGTATAATCCGATTCAATAGAAAATACTTATAAATGAAAATCTGATTGCCTTACTTGTGAAAGTAACAGAAAGGTAGGACAAATACTCGATAAAATCCACTTCAAATTGAATTAAACTGCCTCATATACACAATTAATCAGACAACATTGATCAAATCGATCGAATGTATACGATTACTCAATCAATAAATTATTTATCAGTTAGGTCTCAAATAGAACTAATATTACTCCGGCCTACAACAGATCTTCTTAGTCCGCCCATGCTTTCTTTTTTTGGTGAGACAATCTAGAAGAAGTGTTGAAATTTATAGGAATAGATATTTGCAGCCATACCTCTTCTCCGACAGACCGTGAAAAATGCCATAGCAAGAGGCCATCTCAAATCGTGACTGACATTTCAATTAATTAATTAGTTCGAAGGAATTTTAGTTAGCTAATTAATCATCACTAGTTATAAATAATTAATATCTTTTATTAATATTTTTCGGGTATTTTGCACTGAAAATTTGATATTTTTGTATAAATATATACTGTGTCTTGTCTAATACGAAGCGATATCCCAAAGATCAGTTGAAAAATGACAATATTTAACTACTACCAATTTTCGAAAATGAGTCTCTTGAGCAGAATCCTTAATAGTTTTAAAAGGAGAATGATAGAAACCGAGGTTTTCTCTATTGAATAGGCCAAGGTAGGACATGTATTACTATGAAATAATCAGATCTTCAAGCGAAGTCCATCATGGAAATTCCTTGAACATAAACTTGGCAAGATTTCCATGCCTTGAATTTCATTTTGACTATGATTTTGAAATCGTGGAACAGATACCTTACATTGAGATCTACAATTCCAGATTAACCCTAGGTTTGTATTTTTTAAAGTTCAAAAGTTATAGTTATACTTCGAAAATGCATTAACTACCATGCGAACACAAGTAAAAATTAAAAAGAAACTCAATATATAGGTTAACAGATACTCGGAATATCGAGACGTTGTTTACTTACAGTTTGAGAAATGTTTTCAACGAGATCTTTGTCAAGGTACCTCATAT
Organism: Macrotrachela quadricornifera; assembly: GCA_022393335.1. Taxonomy (NCBI): domain Eukaryota; kingdom Metazoa; phylum Rotifera; class Eurotatoria; order Philodinida; family Philodinidae; genus Macrotrachela; species Macrotrachela quadricornifera. The sequence goes on from JAJEKB010014854.1 coordinate 10,868, forward strand.
CAGACCATGGCTCTCGGTGGGGGATGGGATGGGGTGAGCTAGCCCCTCCCACTTTTTACACTGTATCTGCGAAAATTTTGAATTATTTCTCAAAAACTGTCTGGCAAATTTTAGCAGTATGATATTCACCTGATTTTTCTCGCAGGCAGTCTGCATTTGGGTGTCTGGCAAATTTTTCGCCCCTCCCACCCCAAAAAATTATCGAGAGCCTTGCGTCAGGTTAAGATCTCAGATACCAGTATTTTGCGTTGAGTTGAACTAATCTATGTTTCAAGACTTTTCTCTTCTCTTTTTACTTGTCGACATCTGCTTGTAAGGCTAACCAACATCCTTATAATCCTATTTGCATGTGAGTTTCTGTTCTATATACTTGGCTCTCTATGGTAGAGTACTGATATACAAAATTTCATTTATTTCGATCTAATTTCATGTAAATGATTCGCTCATAGTCGTAGTTAGGTCACGTTTAACATTAAATTATGACATTTTTCGCTGATGAACTGAAACAATTATTATGAAAGTAAAGAAATTAGATGAAGTACGTGTGAATGACGCATTACCATGAGTATTTTGGAAAATTGATGAACGATGATAAATAATTGCTAACAAAAGAAAGATTTATTTAATTGAAAAAAATTTTGACATTTTCTACTTGTAAGAATAAAATTTTCTTGAAGAATTATGCTTCACCTGCTTTGTAGATTCTTGTGATTCAGCCCTGGAAAAGATGTTGGTTTAACACTTTTAACATTGATATTGTCGATGAAACATGATCTTTTTTCTTAAAACACTAAATTGTTGAGATATACCCACGATCCAGAAATTGGAAATTCTATAGAATTCCACGAGGAATTCTATATCGCTAGCAAAATTCAAGGAAATCAGCTGAGTGATGACCCTCGCCGACGTTTTCACCTTACCTCGCTAGGTAACATGAAATTTAAGAAATTTACGGCAAGCGGAATTCTATAGAATTCTACTTGAATTTCCATTTTCTGGATGGTGGGTATTGCTGAGCTGCAATGGAGATATTTTAATTTCTTATTGCCGTGTTATTTATGGCCCACCCTGTACCAGCTGACGTCATTGAAGAGTTTAGGTTGGATAAGGAGAACGATGATGATAATATTAAAAATTATGCGTCAGATGACATTAATGATGAAACTGTATTTGACACTTAAAATGACGATAGTAGTGATAATGAAGACGTATTAAATTCAACAAAATCTGACTTTAATGGAATAAGAATTGTTGATGATAGTAATCCCGCTTTAAGACAATCATATTTCAAAATCAAAATAGATGAGAACATTTAAATATCTTGACAAACAATCGGCCAGTTGGCTGTTATCGAACAATATAATGAAATTATCGAGTGATCGTTTATCTCGTGCCATGGAGCAAACAGCTGATGTTGATTAATAAATAAACTACTTCCTTGTTTTGTCTTCAAATAGTGGCTTTTTTCCTTAAATAGATACAGCAATCGTTCATATTTTTCCAACGTAATTTAATTTAATTTCGTACACTTCTACATCGTTCACGACACTTTACAACACTCTGACGTACTTTGCCTTACTTTAACGAACTTCAACTATTTTGTGGGCACTTTACATTACTTTAAGGAACTTCGAGCTACTTTGTTGTACTCTGAGGAAATTCAATAGATTTTGACTTACTTTAACACACTTCAGTGTACTTGAAGCTACTTTTTTACACTTTAAACTACTTTGGTACTTTGTTGTACTTTACCCTTTAAAGTATACTGTTTCCCCCTTGAGATAAGAAGAGCTTTCATTTGAACATATTTTTCAACTGGACAGAATCTTTTACAGATAGATATAAATATTGAAAAAGCCAAGAGATAAATTTTCAAAGGAAATGAATCTCCTAAGGTAATGATCTTTTCTTTACATATTCTTGATATCTTATTTCAAAGGAAGCAAATTTGCAATTATCTGTCTACTTACTGTCGTTCCTCCTATGGTGTTACTACAATCAAGCACAATCGGAAACATTTCTTTCCTTAGTCGAAAATAGTACTCTCAAATTAAGTTTTGCATCTGATTGTGTAAATTCTAATAATGAACGATGATTGTCATTTTATGGAAAGACAACCGTTCTGAAGTGTTCTCTGTTGATTCTCATGTACATAAACATTCTTATAGATATAAGATGCTACCAGAGAACTTTTATCTTGGTGGATATATTGTCATTATTTTCACATCTTTGGTCAGTTTAATTTTTGCATTACTAACTATCTTTACTATTGTGCTCAATCGGCGATGTCATTCTGTGTCGAATCTACTCATTTGTCATACAAGTGTAATCATCATTCTCTATGCCCTTCTCTTTTTCTGGATGTCTACCTATGGAATTCGGGAAGAATGGGCTTCGCAACAAATAGTATGCACATTTCGAGCCTACGTATTTGCTGTTTTGTCAGCAGCCACATGCTATTCATATGTTATACAGGCTGTTAGTCGACTATTCTTCATTATCTTCAATAAATATCGATTTCTACTTACTTATCGTTTTCATTATAATCTTATTGCTGGAATATGGTTTGTGAGTGGTATTATTCCAATCGAACCTTTCTTTTTTAATGGATATCAATACGAAAAAGAATCACGTTTATGCTTAACAACTTCTCAACAATTTCATACTTCATTCTATATAATTATTATGGCGTTTGCTGTTCCTTTGAGTATAGTCGCCATAATTTATGGTATTATTTTCAGTTATATTCAAAATTCAACGAATAGAGTAAGACCATTTTCTCTACAGATTTTTAATTTACATGGTAGGCGTGAACTAAAAGTACTCCTCAATATTATTACTCAATTATGTATTCTATCATTTTGTGGTATTCCCTTCTTTATCCTTGTCATTTGGCATACACAACAAGAACCGTCGGAATGGTTTTATTTGGTTAGTATCGTTTGTATATCAATTGGGCTTTCAATCATGATGGTTGTCTGTTTTTTGACGAATAAAACTATTCGAGAGGTACTGTCAACGAAATTCAGGAAGCATCAGATGCAAATAGATGGAACTACAAGACGTGCTCCGCATTAGCAAAATTTAGCATACAAAATATTTAATTGTTGTAGTGTATTCCCAAAAATAAACATAAAAATTCAAAATTGTACCAGTGTTTGCATCATTACAGGTTTTATACAAGAATAATAGTTTTCATTCAAAAAATTTTTACGAAAAAGAATGAACTTGAGTTGTGCTGTTCGAAAAACGATAAAAGAAAAAAAACAAAATTTAAAATGATAAAGTTGATTATAGCAATAGAAATATGATGACTATTACAATTATAGAAAGTTACTTTTTTCTCTTGCCTCTCGGTTGCTATAGGATGAGATGCAATTAGATATGATTTTACGTGTCATTATATGGTTGAAGATAAGGAAACGCCTTAAAAATAGATGAAGATTTACGAATGAATTAAATAAAATGATGAAGTAAAAAAAGAAGATGACAATCAGTAAGAGAAAAGAGACACAAGTGAACAAAAGAAATACGAGGAGGTGAAAACATGAGTTATTATATATAACAGTCAAAAGGAAATAGTACGATGAAGAAAAATGTCGGTGAAAAAGAATTAATCAATAAATGAAGTGTATTAATAAAGCGAATGAATGTAGTGATAATGAGTAAAGAAAGTAGTCATGCGGTAACTAATGAGAATAACGAGTAAATGAAACACAAAATGAATGAGTCCGATAATGAATGCTGAAAGTAAAGAAATTACAAACGTGAATAAATGTAAGACGTTCGTGACTCGAAACTTAAGTTCAATTATTTTTTGTCTTTTCCATGCATAGTTTGGTAGAGTGTGAGCTACAAATCACGGGAAAATACTTTTTTAAAATTTATAAACATTCTTTCGAGATGGATATATTTAAAAAAAAACAACTAGGTGATCATCGGCTTTCTCAAAAAACACATTCTTGTTCAAACTACATCATTACTTTGCTTTATTCTACTGCGAAGCTTTTGAAATCATTTTCTTCTGATTCAGCATAATAAAACTGAAAATAGAAACGATATGAAATCATTTAAAATCAAAAAATTATATTAATAACGAAGATTGTCTCATTCTCTGCATTACCAATAAGTCATTATTGTAAATTTCTCTAGTTTTTTGTTTTCATTTGTATGTTAAAAATAATCATTTTTGGTAAGTTTTGAAGGAGACAGGTAGAATTCTGAACATAGTTGTCAACTTTGTTCATAAGAGCTAATTTTTTACGTGACAAGATTATCACATCTGCAATGATCGTAAAAACTAAATCGACTGATGTATACTTTCAAAATTTCCACTGTTTTCTACCTGAAATAGTGCCTCAATTTTCACTAGAAAAGAAAAGACGAATGGTGAAAGTTTCGAAAAATATTCATCAGTCAATTGAGTTTTTTACGCTGATTCTAGCTATCATAAACTTAGTGCAGGAAAACTTAGTTTTGATGAAAAATTGATAAATAAAGCCAGAATTCCACCTATTTCCTCCAAAACGTACCGAAAACATGTAGATGAAGTTAGCGGTAGATTTCAGTTTTTTCAGCGAACATTCGCAAATTTACATGTGTTGAAGCAACTCATCAATGTATCCTGTACAACTCGAATATCTTGCTACAATTTCATTGAAAAAACACAGTATTTTGAGATTTTCTTGGTCATACTTTTGGTTATGAAAAATCTGATTTCACCGTTGGATAGAGCTCGTCGAATTGTACAAGATACACTGATGAGCTGCTTCGACACATGTTAATGTGCAAATGTTCGCTGGAAAAACTCGAATCTGCCACTAACTTCATCAACGTGGAAAATGTTGCCATATAGCAATATTTGACTGAAAATAGTTAAGTAATTCAATTGAATTTCATATTTTGAGCATTTTATAGAAAAAAGAAATATTACTAAAATCATATACTTTCACAAAAAACATTTATTTATTATTAACAGCTAATTAACTTCTATAAGTTTGAAAACTAAATCTAGTTATACGTCCCAAATAATGACTATTCAAAACTATTGACTATCTTATGGACTTCAGTAGAACAATAATTGTATAGGAATTATTATTTAAATAATTTTACAAACCAAAGTGTTTTTGAGGATGATTCATTTAGTAAATCCGATTGAATTTCTACTTTATAGAATGTCAAGTGTATTATAGAAATTGTAAAGCTGATTGTTTTAGGGGATAAATAAAGAACTGAGAACTACCTAACAGTATGATTAAAAAGTTTTGAATATGCATTGATGATAGAGTTAGTCACTAGGAGATCACATCGTAATCAATCGATATAAATTGTGTTGAATGTGTTAATGTCCAAAAAAAAAACGGAAAGATATGATGAAAAACGAAGTGATAGAACTTATTATGAAGACAATATTAAATTTTCTACGAAATTTTACTTTTATCATAATCAATAGAATGTGTATATGCTTGGAAAACAACAAACGCAACAAGTATATCAAGTTTGTCCAATTTGACAATAAATGTATTATCAAGATTAATCATTCACTTTATTGATTTTATTAATTTAACAATGTGAAAAATTAGGTATATATGAAGCAGAAAATGAAACAAAAACTCTGTATTAGTATAAAAATATTTTAGTATTATTATATTTACATTTATATTAAACGCAGCAGAAAAAAAAACAATATTTTACTGGCAAAAAAAACTGTGTATCATAAGATTGTTTTGTTTATTAAAAGTGTTCACTTATAAAATCAGACAAATTTGAATTATTTTTATTAATATTTGAGCTATTGATAATTTCTGGCTAATTAATAAAAAAATATTAAAGACATTTATTCACAAAAAAAAACAAAGAAATATCATTCAAACATACTTGATTGATGGAGTCATCATTTAAGAATATACTAATTTTGGAAGGTCTTCGAGAAGTTGTTTTATCTTCTACTTTGAAAATTTCTCTGAATATTAATTATAAAATGGCAATATTTAATAAAAATATGTATAAAAATTTTTCAATATTACAATGATTTATCGGTTCGTAATATTGGTCGATAATTGTTTTCTACAATTGTACGAGCATGTGCATATGTAGCTTCATTCTCAAAATCAATTAACATATTGATATATTGTTCATCTTCAGTTTGCAGCTCTATAAATAAATAAAATTATAAAAGAAAATTTTGATTCTTTTCTCTTTTTAAATCATATCATTATTATTTACTTAGCGTTGTAAAAATTCTTTTTTTTCCACGAATTAAATTGATTAATAAAACAATATATGCGAGTATTGAAAGAGGTGGATAAGCAAACATTGGCTTCTCAAGATATTCTCGAACTAATTTATATCGTTGATTGTGCCAAAGAAATTTACTATCTGATTGAACTTCTTCGATCGAAGATCTACATAAAAGATCAAATTACTCATAATTTAATGGATCATAAGAAGAAAAGTGGAATTTGAGTTGAACATCTCTCTAATTTCTTTGATTTTTGTATTTTACATTCCTGAAAGCTCAAGAAAAGATCTAAGAAAATAAAATTGAATGTGTACTTCAGTTTAGAATTTTTTGATTTAAAATATGAAAAGAAATATAAAACACTCTTCGTTATGATTGATATAGAAAATTTTTGTATATGAATTACTCTAAGACAGCAATAAGTAAACTTAAAATTAGAATATTTATAAAGAGCATATGACAAGCCAGAAGAATATGTTGAATAGTTGCTTCTGCCACGCGACCCGTTGTGGAATCATTTGCCCAAATGATTTCTATTGAAAAAAAGAAAGATTAACATATATACATATAAGATTATTATTTTAAAAATAGTAAATTAATTTACCTTCTAGATTGCTTATTTCATCATCAAAAGATCCATACAAAAACCAATAAGGTCGATAGAAAATTGCTTTTGAAATATTTTGAGCAGTAAATTTCAAAGTATCATACATAGTGAGCGAACTTGAAACAACACCATAAGCAACTGCACATACAAAAATTATGTAAAGAAAGGATAGTAACACACGAATCTAAATTACAATTTGTCATATTAAAATATAAAATATTATTATTTACCATTTTTCCAATCATAATTAATTTTGGTCCAAAAAATTCGAAGGCCCTCAAAAAGCGCAACGATTTAAGGTAGTACAATTCGAGATCAAGAGCTAAGATAATTCTAAACAAACACTAATCTTAATAAGTTTTACAAAATTAATAAAATATAATTTTTGTATACCTTGCTGCAGGAAACAAAGAGTCATTTATTGATGAACCAAAGTAAAGACCAATTCCAATGTAAAAAAGAATATATGGAATGCCATCTAAAATCCAGCTTGGTGTCTTCACTGAACGCCATCGTTCTAACATTTGGTTGTTGTATTCCACAAGTAACTAAATCGATATTAGATACAATAAGTATTTCGTAAATTTAATTGACTTACCGTGCGTACACCTTCGATATACATTGTTGAAACGGCCACAATTACATAAATATGTGTCCAATGAATCGTTTGTTCTGCTGATTTCATATGAAACATCATCATATAACTGAATGCAAGTAGGAAAAATATATATATTAACTGAAAATAAATATATCATTAAATAAATTTAATTAAAAACAACATTCTTACAAAGTGATATGTCATTTTCACGAACGGAGTAGAGTGAAATTTTATCAATATTTCCCAATAACTTGCAAGTTTGTGTTGTTTAATTTGTTCCTTATCCCTTAAAATACATGTATACCAGCTGTTCATATGAAAACATTAGATTAAAGGCTATATATATAGTCATTTAATTATTCATCAAGAAATCGTCATCAATAGAAAAAGAATTTTTCCCTGCACAAAACAGTTTCTCTCATTATCTCAAATCGGATATTTTTGATGAAGATAGATGAACAGAAATCAATTATATCTACAGTATGTGAATCTAATAAGTTTTTCTTTTTTTTTGTATTGATTTGGTAAAGTAAAAAAAATATTCGTTTAAACTTTGTATACAGAGAGTTTTTCATGGCAGTAGTTTATTGTGGAAGTTTCAGCTTTGCTGAATGCTCTTAATCACAAATACGAACACCAAAACTTGCCTCTGTCAGTGACATTAGGTTTCCATAGCCGTATCTTAGGATTAAAACAAGGACTAGGTCTGAAACTTTTACATTAACCCACTCTCATTGAGTCCTCTCTATATACAACGTTTCAAGTTGAAATTCTAGAATGAATCTTTCTGATGTTCCTGAGGAAGACTACGGTCGTCAGATATTCCAATATCTCAACGACAACAGACTGTGGGCACAAATCCTTTTAGGGCTCTTACCTACGCTATGAGCCCAAACAGAGAGTATCACTTGGGAAGATTTCCTCGTTAGATAAAACTTTTGTTGCATTGATAATATATTTTTGTTTTCTGTTAAAATTCATCTCAAATGGTATAACATATTTGCTTTCTTAAAAAAAGAATTTTGTTCATTCTTTTCCCTTTCTGGTTTCAAGTACTAAATATAGTTTTGATCAAACTTATTGTTACTTTCAGAAGTACTGAAACTAGTATATTTTTGCTCATTTTCATGATTCTAGCGTTCGAGAAAAATGAATTCAAAATTTCAAGTTGATAAATTTTTAGTTGGTATCAAAATCGTAGCTCTCAATTCTAATGTAACACTTCCTATGATATCATGAATATTTTCGAAACATACTGAATATATATTGATAATGGTTTAGACAAGTTATTCACATGTTCAAAATGTAAACTTGATCTAAACTAAAAAATTTCTAGTTTAAAGTTGCAAGGCCATTTCTCAACTACTTTCCACTGCCTATCAAAAACTCTTAATGACTAGCGGACCTACGAGTATGTTCTAATTGCATAAATAATGATGAAATTCGTTTTAATCTGAAAACTTTTCCGTCTATTAGTTGCATACAACTTAAAAATAGCTGATGTGTTAATAAAATTAAATATAAAACGATGAAATCTGTTCCAAAATTAGACGTTAGATCCAATTTAGTTTTTTTATCGATAATAGTATCTGACGAATGAAAAAGTTCTTCAAGTAAGAATATCACTTTTGCTTGACTTTATAAAAGTAATTAAGAATAAAATGGTTACCAATTACAAGTATGTTAAGTAATAATGTCAAATAAGAAAATATCAAACTTATTATTTCTTTTGAAGAAACTATGTATTTATTAAGAAAATCAGCAAAAATAAGGTATAATTAATGTTATATGTCATCTGTTGAAAAAGTGCAGCACGAAATGTTTTGAAACAACACTCTTTTTCTTCTTAATATTAGCATCTATAAGACATCTTGCGGTAAAGTAAATAATATATTAGTGTTAAATATCTCAAGCTTTATATGAGTTTTATTTAATCTCTTCGAAAAGCTATATTCAACTCAAATAATCAGATAAAATTATATGAAAAATGATAGTCTCTGAAAAATCCGTATTAAATTTTAGTGTAAGATTTCATTATTTATGAAGATCTTATGCAATCATTCTGAAAAACCATACGAGTTTGTATCACGTGCTAGCGAGTATATCTTGTTAACTGTTAGACTGCTGTCGAGCAGAAAATCATTAGACTATAAATCCTTGATCATACTAATTTTGAATATGTGCATGCTAACTGTTGCTAAATCTTTCTAGACTGACTTTTTAAAAACTTAGTTCTCTATCGTAAAAAGCTTACTAAATAAAAAAGGATTTTTATCTACACAGATTATGGAACATATGAAGCTCTTTAAAATGAAAAAAGTAACTTTTTCCATTTCAGAATGAATCTATCTTTAGAGTTCTACAATCATCATTTTTCTGTTTCTTTGTATATGCATTCTTTTTGCACAATATCATCAATTACTAAACTAGCAATAGCTATTTTCCTTCTCAGTTACTCCCTAATAAAAATGAAGTACATACGCAGGATTGAGCGTGATTGGAGTTTGATCATTGTTATAGTCCTATATAATATAGTAAAAAGGTGTTAATAAGACAAAAGTATGATAAAGAGCTCATATGTACTTGTGGTCTATTGGACATATCCGTAACAGATTCTTCAAAAAATAAAGGTGCCGTTAAACCAAGTGAAAAAATAGTAATCAGAAATCCGCCTGTTTTTATGACTGGTTCGTTCGCTTTCATATCCAGTTCACCCTTCCATTGTTCCGTAAGGACGTTTTCGAAACAATCGGTGTTAACAAATTTGGCAATGCCTGACGCAATTCCCATCTATGATTGAATTTTTGAAATATTTATATAAATAAAATAAAAATAAAAAGTTCTAAGAATAATTAGTTGGACTTACTTGCATATATGTTACATCACCATACAATGGTCGTGGAAGCAATAGTAAATACCAAGCGCGTTCTTCGTTACGTTTATGACACGCTTCGATGCATTCTGTTGCATAATCTTCGTATTCAGATGCTTGCTGTGCAAATTTTTGACGTGTATCAAGACTGTTCGTTGATAATGATATATGTTTAGCAATAGCAGTAGCAAGTAATGCTGCACCAGTTCTCAATTTAAGTTGAAGTAAAAGAACAAAAGCAATATCTTTATGACCCATGTAAACACTCCATAGGAAGAGATCTCGTAGCATTTCTTGTTTATCATATGACTTAATATTTCCTTTACGATCTTGCTTGTTTCTATTACACGTAAAGATCCGACGCAAATCACGATAAAGACGATCAGATGTCCTTTCTTGATAATAAAATGAGTTAATATAATGTCCAATGGCCATTTTATAATTTTCATCAAGAGCTTCTATCGTGTCTGGAACTGCTCGCGACTATCAAAACAATATGATACGACAAAGTGTACCCTACAAGGATAATCTATGAGTTTGAAATTGTCTTACTTTAGCGGTATTATTATTAGGATTGTCGGCATACAAATCTTTAATCAATTGTAGAGCATATTCAGTGCATTTGTCTTTTAAATCTACATCAGGCACATTTTGTGTTGTTGTTATAGCTTGATGTGCTAAATCAACATACATGTCATGACACGATAGGCGAAGATCAGCGTTAAGTGAGTTAGACTTACCCTCTTCAGGTACAATTCTCATATTCTCCATAAACTGATTGTAAAGCTTTGTACGAAGTGGATTATAATATTGACGTAAAAAATAATCGACAAATGTGGCTCGACATTCTCTTAATGCTTGTTCAAACAATTCTGGAAAATACCTTCGATAGTCCTAATGTGAAAGAAATGTAGATTGACAAAATTATTTTTCATTACCTTATTTTTTCTATGATTTCAATAATTAGGTATACTTTCAGCTATTTTTATTTTACTAAATTTTATTTATTCAGATACATTCTTGAAAACGACTCATGAAGAATTATAAGAATCTCTCGTATTTAGGTTAAAAGCTACATTAATTCAAAGAAATCATTTTCAAAATTGTTAATGTTGATGATGATGAACGGAGATTAGATATTTTATCTAGTAAAACTAGCTAAGGGTATTTGGGTGAATAGCAAAGGATGCATGGTTCAAATCTTTGGAAGAGCATCTCTTCTTATTTTCTCACATATGATCACTGTCACTGCTAGTCCATAAATTATGCATATTTTAAAACTTATAGAGATATATTTTTATATGTTCTCTTTGAGAGATATTCCAATTTAAAATAATATGTCTAATCAATGCAATAGATTCTCCCATCTCAAATATGGATTGTAGATAAGTTTTTAAAAAATGATATTTTATGACCTATATTCGTCTAGCGCAAATTTTTTAAGTTTGAGGAAGGCATCTGTATAGATACATTTGTCTTAAAACTAGTGCTCATCATTTGTTTCTATGAGAAATTGAAAATAACGAGGTATTCAAAGTATGAATATATCGAGTTATATTCTTTATTATGAGATGAAAAGAAATATTATTTACTGTTGTTGGACGCTCGAATATTTCATGTGCTTCGTCAAGACAATTCCAACTAATGGCTAATCTTAACAATTCCAACGCATCTGAAATGTTTATAAAATTTAAAAAGTAAATTTAATAATTTCAAAGCTCACCAGTAAAATTATCTTCATTACGTCTTGAATTAAAAACAGCCCGAAAGATAGCATCAGTTAGACTAATATCATCTCCAAGATGAAATACGCTTAAATAATTACGATATTTTGGTCTAAGAATAAGTTGAATAGCATTAATTGTTTCATCCAGCAATTTTGCATAATCACGATCGGACATAGAAGAATTTTCTAGAAATTTTTGAAGATACTGCTTGATTTTTTCGCGTCTAAAAATATTGTTGAGACGAATCTCAAATATAAAAAACAATAATGAACGAGAATATATTGTTTTTACTCAATTTCAATCTCATTTGTTGTGTCACTAAGCAACATTCCAAGTAAATTGGCCATACGACCACTACCATAAACAATGACTATTGGTCGTTTCGCTTCCAACTCATTCAATATCGTCTCAGGTGTGTAATATCCACCATCGACAATAATTGTTACAGCATAACATTTTTCTTTTCTATTGCATGCTGCTTGAACAAAACTCAAACGAGGCTTATCATTCAAATACTTATTGGGAGTACCAATATCGAATAAAATAAAATGAGTATGATGTTCATCAAGTGTGTCTTTTTTATCATTATCTAATAGATGTCGCCGTTGAGGATGGAACATCTGTCCAATAGCAAAAGGTATTATGTTTCCCTTTTAAAGAAAAGAAATATATTATAGTAATAAATTATAAAGTTTCAATATATTCTCAACTTGTTCTTGAAGAAAATAACGAACTCTATCTTTTAATGTGCCCCAACTAGTCATTCCAATTATTGTTGGCTTTAGAATATCATTATTTAAAAGTTTCTCTCTATGAACAGCCTGTCCAATTAATTTTGATACACCACTAGTGAGACCTGTTGTTAACAGCCAAACATCTACAATATTCAAAACAATAAGTATGAGAAATTTTTAGTTAAGCTTAATTATATATACATACTTTTGGTAAATGCTATTCGACCTATACCATTTATAAATTCCTTTTCTAATTTGTCAGACATTCGAAAATAATGCGATCCACCAAAACAACTAACGATCAATTGTGGTAATTTTTTTGCATCTTCACCAATTAACTCAATGAGTTTTTCATGTGTATTTGGCCAGTCTGGAGAACATCGAATGAACTAAATAGTAAATAAAGTCAAATCTGTAATAAATCTATTTAACTGACGATATAATAGAACTATATACTCGAATATTGTCTCCAAAACTGCCACAATTGTCTGGTAACATTTTAACGAAACTACGGTACCGGGATGTTGATCTCGTCCCATTTTCGATCTCTGATACATGTTGATGTAATGGATGACCACAACCACATATATCATTCTTATTCATATTTGCAGATGTCATTTGTTGAGAATAATTTGGACATGTTGAACCCATAAGTCGTTGTTCGACGATTGCCTTGTTTACTAACATTTTCCATTTATTTCTTACACCTGTTGACTCTATTGGACTATTTGAAGTAATATTTGATTTCATATTAATTTATAACTTGAAATTTATTCTGCCTATTGTTGGGCAATATCTAGCGTTTTTTATTTGATTCAGTAAACGTAAAAAAAGTGAATGTCAGCTGTAATTATTGCAATAAGAATTCTGATTCTCTTAAATATGTCAACAGAAAAAAAATCCCATTGTTGATTCATCGTTAAGATACCATTTTTTCAATATGAATACTTTTTTAAAAGTCATGTAACAGCAATAGTCATAGAAGTGTTTCATCCAACTGCAGAATGAAATGAAACTTAAAATAGTCGGTGTGAAAAAAGTTTTTTTTATTTATAAGGACGTACAGTTGTGCAAATTTTTTTGTAAAGATTCAGTCTGATGGATTTACCTTGACATTTCGCTGATAGGATAGAATTGTCGCCATAGGAGTCTATGTGAAAAATAAATAATACAAATAGATTATTATTTTTTTTTTTGTTGACATACCTGTCTATAACGAAGAAAGCAAGGAGAACGAAGTGAAATATTTAACGAGTCATTTTTTCTCATTCAAGACTTTATCGATCGAAAAACGTGTTTGTAAAATATACTTTCTTATTTTTCTTTTTTTTTTTAAATTGAGATTTTGAACAGAATTACATAAATATTTTAGATGGCTTGATAAACTCTTCAATCTGAAACACTTATTGGCCTTGGTGAACGAAAATTATTCTTAAAATTCCAGCTTATATTCAATCGTGATTATGACTCTAGTGCAAAATAATAATAAGAAATCATTAGAATAAAATATCGAAGTGTTAATAAAAACGAAGAAAATAAATTAATAATACAAATTTAGTTTGATCAAAGTGGATTCTGTTTCTCGTTCTTTTTCATTGAGTACAAGATAAAAAAAGGAAATAATATAAATGTTCAGCATTTTTTTGTAAACACTCAGTAGAATTTGCTCAATATTATATGCAAATTCTCGGTGGATAAATCAAACTATCAGTATAATATTTAATGTTCAATAATTATAATCTTTATTCAGTTAACTAATTGCCTGCTTAATAAATTGGCAGTTTGTTCAGTATTTATAGTAAAATATCAGTAGTTATTCCTCTATTCAGTAAATACGTGTCAATTGTATTAGTAAGTCAAGATGTTACACAAACTATTTTCATACATATCTTCTTCTTCCTTTCCTTTTCTTCAAAATATTTTCCAAATATTCTCCTTTGTTTGCGATAGCTCTGGTATCTTTTCGCCTTATCATGCTCTCTTCCAAGTATTATGGTTTTTCCTAACTTCCTCAAGTAAATGAAGCTGACGTTTTCAAAATGAAAGACATGAACCAGTGGCCATCTATTAGATAAATCTCTCTCTCTAACTTTACTATATCGAATTTGCTTTGAACACAGCTATGCGGACGGATATGGTTGAAGTGCATGATTATGTTTCTCATCAGCAGATACTGTAAATGAATGTCCAAGTAGTGAAAATACATATTGTACAAAAAAGAAATAAAGTAGATGAAAAAAAATTGACTGAGGCTCTGGGCGTTGGAAAAGCGTGAGTGTCTCTTTCTCATTCGTGTTCTTCTTCATCCTCTCACCCACATCCCAATCCACACCCAAGCATTGTCACACTCACCCTCAAGATTGATCAATATAAAAGATGCATTCAGTGCTTGGTCTGTGAGATCACCAGTAGGTAGAGTGAAATGGTTGGATGGTATGTAACTGTTCAGAATTTGTTCAAAAAATTTATGTGCAAACATGTCGGTATGACTATCAGATTAAACTATTGCAGTTTATCACCAACTGTTAAAGATGCTAAATTTGGCGAGAAACAACGTTTTGGTAGAAAAACGAAATCAAAAAATACATTACTGATTCAATAACATTGTGTTACTTATAATTGTACTATTTCTAGTGAGAAAAACTTAATAAAGTACTGACGAGGGAACATCCCCAAGTATCACATTGCTTTTAAGTCGAGGGTATGAGCATTATGTAGACCCTAATGATCTATAAATACTCTGAGAAAAGTTTGTAGTACTAGCTTATTGATGCCGAGATATCGTATTTTTGCGGTATTTTTAAGCACAAAGCCGTAGTTTCCCTAAAGGACATAAGAGAAACTGAGTTTTGAATTTTGACATGAAACTTTGCATACAAACAGGTCTCACGAGGGAGGTACCCGAAGTGTTCACTCGACTTAGAGCTCATATTTTGCTCATAAGT
>JAJEKB010014861.1:0-24173 GCA_022393335.1 Macrotrachela quadricornifera
ATTAATACAAACCATCTGCTACTGAAATGAGAGTGCAAAATAAGAATTTATGTGAAGAAAGTGAATATATGACTAAAGATCATTGAGCAGTAAGTGTAGTTTTAACATAATTACAGTAATATTTTTTTTGACAGCAGTTAGACGAAGAAAAAAAGAATATTCTTTGTAACGTTAAAAAAAATAACTAAAAAGAAAAACGCTTCTAACATCGTTGTCAATGCACAATTGTAACTAAGGCAACTGTGCATACATTAAACTGAGAAAAAAAATTATGGAAATAAAATACTAATAATACGAAATGGGATCTTTAGATTGGAATATCTTTTTATGATTAGTGGAATCTAACTTCAGTAATATTCATAATATAAATTAGAATTATTATATCATAATTTTAACGCAGAAATCATCTCTATATTTCTAATATCGTTTCTTTACTTGTTTTGGTGTTTATTTTTTTTTTCATTCCAGTAAGTATTAGATATTTTCTCAAGAAGAAAGTAAAATATTTTCCTTCTTCAATTTAACTTATTGTTGCAAATAATGAAGTCAACAAAATAAGACTGTCAGGTTACTAACATATTGCTTTTAAATAACAAATTAAAAAGGTTTTTTCTTTGTATCTCATTGTCATGATATGGCATTTTTATTGAATCTTATAATACAAACTGAATAAATTTAATAAGCGAAGAAATCTGTTTTTAATTCTTGAGTAACAAAGTTACTTTTCAAGACAATGAAATTTTCTTAAGTCTAAAGTAAGCAATTTAATAGAAAGCAGACAAAAGTCTGATCAATGCAGATGAAAGTGTTATATTGCGTTACCATGCAGATTATAGAAAATATATACAAGTCAGTTACAAACTGATCTCGAATCGCTATTAGAGATTTAAAAAAATTTCTCAGAGAAGTGTAAATTTTTATGGTTTACATTACTAACCAAAAGTATTTATACTCAGAACTTGGTTCCTATGGAATAGGGATGCACCGGAGCAGATATAGTGCGATAAGTGTAACAGCCCACAAATAGTTGTTTCAAAACGATGAAATTATTAGGCGTGCAACTCTGAATTTGATGATAACGACAATAATCATACGAGAGTACAGCAATGGCTTCTCTTTTCATATAACTAACATATGATAATATAAAGGCGCTTGAAAATTCAAAAACGCTCTTACAATTATATTTTGTTAAGATCCCTCTCCCTCAAAAACGAGCTCTGTTATTTTTCATCCGATTTCAATCAAAACTTCAGAGGATGTTAGTCTTGGCTGGGGGAGACTGTGGTTAAAATATCTCCCAAAATCTGGGAGAAACCAATGAGTTACAGTCAATTTATTGGTCAAAAGTACACTCCACGCGGGCAAGTTTTCTCTATAAAGATATTGGCTAAGCATGTCGGCGTCGCATTTAACTTGTAGAGTGCCATTAGAGCCAGACCCTTACGATCTCCGATTTTTAAATTTCTTTGTTTGATTTTGAAAAATACTTTTTCGAAAAATGTTCTAAGTCAAAGCGTCAATAAAAATGAAATATCTAAGTTTTTTATTTAAACAAAAGAGAAATTTAAAAATCGAAGATCGTGAGGATCTGGCCCTAGGGCACTCTACAAGTTAAATGCGACGCCGACATACTTAGCTAATATCCTTATAGAGAAAACCTTGCCCGCGTAACCGGTATGGTCGAAAAAATTGATTTTGAGAAAATCGCTAAAAGAAATCTTTTGGCGTATTTTTCAATTCCATCGATGTATTCTACCGCTGGTCACAGTTGGAGAGCTGAAACTTTCAGAACTAAAAGATCTTGATTAATTCTATATGCCATCAAAATTTCAGCTCTATTGGTCAAACAAAAGTATGAAAAGTATCATTAACACTGTATTCTCAGTATCCCTCAGTAGCACATCCTCAGAAAATAAATCGTCAGAAAAAAAGACCAACATACACATTTTGGCAAAACAAATCATGCCAGCTTGTAGTTCATCATACGGGCTATCAGAATACGTATAAATCTCAAAATCGATTTTTCTCTCAAAAAATTGACTTTTCTGAGTGGGGTCCTTAATCGAAAAACTGCCCAACCAGATGACAGCAAATTGTCACTCGTTTACGAAATTGATAACCGTGGGAAATTTTATGAGCTCTTTTGTAGAGCACCCTTAGTAACCTCAGATTGGCCCGCACAAACTTGTGTTCCGTCCTTATCTCCATAAAGAATACACGCCTCGAAATCTGATTAGCTGAAACTCTTTTATATCAGCCAATCGGATAGCAGGAAATTGTAACTTGCTTATTTTATGGATGGCTATAATAGATTCTATGAGGGTTTTTGTAGAATACCTATGACAACCTCAACTTGACCCTCACAACCCTATAATGTGTCCTTATCTTTATAGAGAATAAATGCCTCGAAACTTGATTGGCTGAAACTCTTTTGTGACTAACTATTCCCGAAATTCCTCGCACCAGAATCGGCCGAGTTCGACAATGACCGAGCCGGAGAAGCTTGGGCTCGATGCAGGTCTAGGTACTCCCACAGTGCAGTACTAAAAAATCGAAGGGTACTCCTTTCGTATAGCAATTGAAGACCTAAGAGTACTCGTATAGTGTTGTACTTGAAGACCCAAGCATATCCCTATTCCCTTTACTGTAAGTCAGGGTCTAAATCCCGAAATTGTCGGTGGGTTTGTGTGTTTGTCCGCAGGGTCAAAGGTCAAAAAAACATCATATAGAATGGGTTCAAAGGTCAAAAAAACATCCTCAACTGCTTTACTATGGGGATACTCTTAGGTGCTGAAGTTCTATACTAGGGAGATACCCTCAGGTCATCAACTGCTATACTACAAGGGTACCCTTAGGTCATCAGCTGCTATACTATGCAGGTAAGCATGACTCCTCAAGTCCTACTCTATAATGGAACTCATGGGTCCTAAAGTACCATACTGTAAATTTAACTGTAGCTCCTCAAGCCTTGTACAATGGGTATACTGAAAGGTCCCAAAGCTGTATACTATGAAGGTACCTATAGCCCCTCAAGTTCTATGCTATGAAGGCATCCGTAGTTCCTGAACTTGTATACCATGAAGGTACGTCTAGGTCTTGAAGTGCTATACTATGAAAGCACCCATAGATGCTACCCTTTCGCCTCGAACACCAGGATATTGTTCTAATATAATAGTGAAAAAACAGGGAGTTGGGCAGGCCATTATACAAATAGCATGATGGGGCCTCAATATTGCTACTATTATACGGGTGAAACATGGGGTTGTTTGGATAGATTAAAGGTTGTTGTAGACATTTCCTTGACTGTAGTGAGGATCTCAATCCTGAAACTGACGGTGTGTTTGTCCGCACACCCTCTGATTGGTCAATTTTTTCGATCAATCAGAATACATTTTTTGCTAGGACTCACACATGCTCACGTAGCCTACTACGGGCAGGTTCTCAAGCACTATAGATTGCAGGTATCCATAGGCCCTCAACTACTAAAATATTTGGGGTACCCTTGGGTCCTCAACTACTATGCATCGGTGGTATTCATTATTATCGAGACCTATCCCATAGACTTTAGTCGTAATATTAGTCTCTAAAAGGAATGTACTTGTTGCCAGGGTATTAGTCCGAACCTACAGTCAAAGGACCTAGTGGATCGCCTCGACTCACGCTACTTGTGAACACATAATCTGAGAAACACACATGTTCATTGCAATGCTACAAACGTTTGAGAATAGATTAGTGTCACATTATCTCATTATATACAACTTGAAGTCAAAAAATGATTTTTTCATCCAGCTGAATCAGCATATGAATCTTTCTATTGGTTCAGTTGTACACAAATTGAGATGCAATGGTGACGAAAATCGGCCTAATCGATAACCGAGAACCGGTAGGAACCAGTTATCGTTCCACTTCTAGCAGAGTATATTTCTTCTACTGTAAGGAAGCCCTTATGAAAAAAATAGTTTCTTAGTCCATTTGAGTCAGGATCAAACGTCAAAACAACATTAGAATTACGACTTTCGAAACTTCGCGTTAGTCTTTCACTCTATTTCGGAGGTCACAGAGGTCCTCAAGCCTTATATTAGGAGGCTACCCTTCGGTCCTTCACTGCTATATTATAAGGACTCCTTGGGTCCTCAATTGCTATAATGTACGGGCACCCTTGGGTTTTCAAGTGCTATACTATATGAGTATCTTTAGGTCCTCAAGTGCTATACTAGAAGAGTACCCATTAGTCCTCATCTAGTATATTATGAGAGTATTGTTAGGTCCCCAATTTAGGGATGACACTAAATATTTTGTTTACAAGTAACTAACTAGTTATCATAAATTACTTATCGCTGCGTTCCCTCTCTTATTGGTCAAAAAAAACGGAGAAATCGGATGGCTGTAAATTGTAACTCGTTTATTGCATGGAAAAACGTGCAACAGTCTACGGGGGATTTTTGTAACCCTCCTTCATATACTCAAATTGACTGAAACAATCCTATGTTTAGTCTTAATGTTTATGGTGAAAAATCGCCTCGAATTCTGCTTGACTGAAACTCTTCTGTAATAGCCAATCAGATTTCGAGGTTGTTTTTCTCATTCAAGATAAAGATGAGAAACAGGGTCGTTTCGGGCAATTTCAGGTTATCAAATATACTGTAGCCGTCTTCATAGAATACTCCACGGTTATCCATGAAATAAGCAAGTTGCCATTTCTTGTCACTTAATTGTAGTGTTTTTCTAGTAATAGAAAAGCGGATGTAGCGACGAGTATTTCACGATAGATACTCAGTTGTTAATAAAGTAAATATATAGTGGCATCCCTTAATTGGGGACGTAAGAGTACTCTCATAGAATCAGTGGCGGGCCACCCTCCCAAATAGAGGTATAGCAATAAACTCTAATTAATCGCTTACTATGATTAAAAAGAGCTGTTTCCACCTGTCTGAAAATGTCCTATAACAACTACGTAGATTTGTGCTATAAACAAAGCTATTGTTTTCTAGTATAAAATATTTATTTGTTTTTTCTTCCGTTGGAACAAGGTAAATGAGAAAGATATCAGTTAAAAAAAATAGTTAATTCAAAAGATTACTTTTCTTCCATCTTTCTCCGTAATAAAATTTATTACTATTTGATCTATATTAATTTCAAAATCTGTTTCAATATTCAAAAGACCAATGCCTGACAATCTTTCCTCTCCACATTATTTCTTAAATAAGTTTTTACTCTTCATAACGACGAAAAATTTCGTTCACATTCACACGAATTTGCTGGTATAGTCCAAAGAATCTTGTATAACTAATTCACAGATGAAAATTGTTTTCCAGAATGAATTTAGTTGCTTCTGATAGATTTATCTTCTGATCGTTCATCTTACGAGGGAACCTTACGAGATGCTAAAAAGCTTGTGAGCCCAAATTTTGCCCAAAGATAGATAATACATAGACTAGAAAAAGCATAAGAGGATATGGGCCTAAGTTGAGATTTGGCTCAGATATCCTCTTTTTTTAGTGTAACTTCCTTATGGAGCTCCAATTTTTCAAAAAAATCAAAGTTTCGAGTTTTGACATAAAAACTTTGTCCATATCAATGCCTCAACTGGAGTAACCCATCCACAAAGTTTCAGAATAAATGAACTAAGCACTTTCAAGATATAACCTTGTCAAAATCTTCATGCATGCAACAATATTCTTAAAATAGTGTTTATACTTTCAGATTAATATCTCGAGAATGCTTAGTTCAAGAATTCTGAAACTTTATGGATGAGTTACTCTAGTTAAGGCATTGATATGGGCAAAGTTTTCATGCTAAAACTTGAAACTTTGATTTTATTGAAAAAAAGGAACCTCATAAGGAAATTATAGAAAAAAAACGATACCTCAGCCAAATCTCATCTTGGGCCATATCCTCTTAAGCTTTTTCTACTCTATATATTTCCAAACTATGCACAAAATTTGGGTTCAAAATCCTTTTAGTATCTCGGGAGGTTCCCTCCTTAGATACTTTTTCTACTTTTGTAGAGTTTGATTTGGTTAAAATAAATAAAAAAAGCTTGTCAGCGAAGTCCTTTTGGGACCAAAATGTGGAACTCACATACTTCCAGAAGAAATATACTAAACAACCATCAGTTCTTGTTTGTTGCTAATCGAAACATGTAGTTATTTTCATTGCTCTTTTCTTTCGCCGCTCTACTACCTAGGAAAACTTATGTAAAGATATTCATTTTTATTTATCTTCCCTCTTTGTCTGTCTCATCAATGTCAAAGCACACGTCATGCTCTTTGACTTTGGTTGTTAAGGTCTGTAACAGAGATATGTCTGTAAGGGAAGGGGAGTCCGTATGGGGAGGAGCCCTAAAAAACCTCTACTTAAAACTTACACTCACTATTTTTCTTCAAAAAAATATGTGAGTTCCACAAAATATTTTATTGGTGTGGCAATTGCCACCAATTGCTCCGCTGGTGGCTCGCCAATGTTATTATACGATAGTAGATGAGGACCTACGGGCGTCCCTATAGTATAGCCAGGATCCGCGCGAAGGGCCTAAGATTGGGAGGGTGTAACGAGTTTTGAAAGGCTACAAAAACTTTTTCGGGGGTGTAACGGGTTTTAAAAGGATAAAAAAATTTTTTTGGGAGGTGTAAAAGGGTATTTAGGGCAAAATTTGCTCAAAATCGACTTCTGTCGCTGAAAAAAACACGAAATTTTTCAATTAATGGGGGGGGAGGGGGTATACACCCCCCCACTCGCGCGGCTCCTGAGTATAGCAGCCGAGAACCCAAGAATACCTCTATAGTATACTAGTTGAGGACCCAAGGGTACACTCCATAGTATACCAGCTGAGGACTCAAGAATACCCTATAATGCAGCAGTGGACGACTCAAGGGGTACTCCTATATTATAGCACTTGAAGACTGCAGGGACTCTTATAGTATAGCAGTTGAGGATCCAAGGATACCGCTATAGTATAGCAGTTGAGGACCCAAGGCTGCCTGTATATTATAACAATTGAGGACCCAAGAGATTCTTATAGTATAGCGGTGAAGGACCGAAGGGTAGCCCTCTAATTTAATACTTGAGGACCTCCGTGATCTCCAAAATAGAGTGGAAGACTAACGCGAAGTTTCGAAAGTCGTAATTCTAATGTTGTTTTGACGTTTGATCCTAACTCAAACGGACTAGGAAACTATTTTTTTTCATAAGGGTTTCCTTACAGTAGAGGAAATACACTCTGCTAGAAGTGGAACGATAACCGGTTCCCATCGGCTTTCGGTCAAGCGGTTGCCCGTTCATGTCAGTTCTCGGTGGACCGCTTTTCGGTGGAAAGGTTATCGATTCGTGTGATCAAGCCGTGACGAATTGTCACTGTTGCATCCGTACCTGTACCTTCCCCTAAAGGACGGTCGGGTCAATAGTAACAATTTTTTCGATAACTCAACCATTTCTTGATAGATCATTCTCATCCTCGAACTCGACCGAGATATTGGTGACACAAGTCTGTGTACAAAATTTCCGCTCAATCCGATGTAGTTTTCTAGAGTTACTGTGTAAACGGCCAGATGGACGGACATACTAGCCTTTTCAGAAGTATACTCACTTTTTGAGTACACCCAAAAAAAAAAAGAATTTGTTGAATGAACTATAAAGTACTTTCTAGAAACATTTTCATTAGCTGTAGAAAAGAAATGACGTCTAATTTCTAAGTTATTCACCAATGTATCATTAATAATGTTCATTCTGCTTACCTCTTTAAACTAGAATACAACTAAAAAAGAAAAAAAATAAAGTAGCTGAGATAACTGGTCGTTTATAAAAAAAACATACTTTTAATTTTTTGTTTTTGACTTTTCAAGTGTCGGCTCCTTTTTCTTGAAAATTCAGATTTTTATAAAAATATCTTTATATATGCTGTTTATTTAGTTTTTGAAAAACATTGTATGGTTTATGTTAAAAAAACATTAGTAAATTGTTTTGATATGATAGTCTTCAAGACAACGAACAATACGGAAGATACATTGCTCTCAAGATGTCTATCAAGGAATTCCATATCGGCTGGAAAAGAATAATATATTCTCTTTCATTGTTCGGTATGTGAGTAACATAGACTACAAAGTGAAGAATACACAGACTAACTATTAGTCGGAGATCAATAACAGAAAATATTCTCTTCTTTTTAGTACTCGACATTTTTTTTCCTGTTCAAATATTGGAATCAAAACAGTCTCAAAGAACATTCCTTATTTGCACATTTCATAGTTATTGAGATGATTCAAGATATGTATTTTGATAACAATATATCTTACGTATTGTTGATTATTCTGATGACTATCATATCAAAGCAAAATACTAATGCATCCTTAATATAAAGAATACAATGTTTTTCAAAAAATAAATAAGCAGCATGTCTAAAGATATTTTATAGAAATCTAGATATTCAAGAAAAAGAAGCCGATATTTGAAAAGTTAAAAACAAAAAATAAAAGTATTTTATTTTCTATAAACGAGCAGTTATCTCAATTACTCTACTTTTTTTTCTTCTTTAGTTGCATTCTAATTTAAAGAAGTAAGTAGAATGAATATTATTAATGATCCATTTGCTAAATGAATTAGAAGTTGAACATCATTCATTTTGACACAGCTAATGAAAATATTTCATTAAACAAATTATTCTTTTTTTTCTTTAAATCTAACTAATATATCACTTGTTGCTATGAACATATGAGAAAAAAGCACTATAATCTATTGATTTTAATGAAAAATCTTCCAACTTTAGGCTAATATTTTCTTTTCAATACATATAAGAAAACATGGTTATTACAAACACATAATATGAATTTGTACAGATAGCATCATTCATTGATTAAATCGACTTTTGAAATAAATAAAAAAAAATATCTTCGTATAATATGTAAGAAGATCTATTGATGTATATTGAATATATATTCAATTAAATTAACTTTCATTTTTATTTAATAAAATGCACAAATTACGATGCATGTACTAAATAAATAGCTATTATTTATGTTAGTTTAGTTATTGTTGAATATATCTTATATTTTAGTATGATATGAAATTAATTATAATAATTTCGACACTAAATTAATTCAGAAATAGCATTAACACTGAAAAGAAATGTCCTGGAAGAACAAATAGAAAATCATACATCTAACATCTGGTAAATATGCATGGATCTTGATATTAACTTTTAACAAACGTCACAATTGTTTAACATATGGATGACGTTTAGTTTTCAAAGTATAGCATTTTCATCAAATATTTCAAGATAAATTTTTTCTATATGAATCAATCATTTCTCAATATTGCAACGTTAATACTTTACTCTTATATCATATATTATTTGAAATTTATGAGAAAAGCTTTATCAGATGTGATCATTGAAAAATTCTCCTACTACTTAAAATATTTTTAATTGACTATCTAATGATATTAATGAAGAAAATGATCATAATCGTCATTCTGATATAATGAGTGGGCCATAAAAAATGAGCCCTTTAATATTTTGTATATTCCTCATGTATAATTCAACTTAGAAAAAAAAATTCTGTTATGGAACCGTTCCTCGTCAATCTCGTTACAAAACAGAATAGAATACAAAAATAATTTTACTAAAATAATGAACAAAAAACGCTCTAGAAAAAATTTCATCCTCTAGCAAACTTTTCTGAATACTTTACATGTTTTTGATTGAGTTCTCATCGGAGCATCTACTAAAAGGTTCGTATGTGAAAGTTATCTCTCTTGCACAAATTGATTCCATCACATCTCAAAATATTATCGAAACTATTTAAGACAATAAAAATATCTAAGTTTGGTAGTGAAATTGACGAGGAATATTTCTATAAAAATAGATTTTTTTCTAACATGAATTATAGATGACAAAAAGTCAAAATACTAAAAGGCTCATTCTTTAAGGCCCACTCATTATATCAGAATGACGATAATGATCATTTTTTTTAATTAATATCATTCGAGCGTGAATTAAAAATATTTTATTTAAAGAGAAAATTTTTCAATGATAACATCTTATGAAGCTTTTCTAGTGAATTTCAAATAATATATGATATGATAGTAAAGTATTGGCGTTGAAATAATGAGAAATGATTTGTTCATATAGAAAAAATTTATCTTGAAATATTTGATGAAAATGCTATACTTTGAAAACTAAACATCATCCATGTGTTACACAATTGTGACGTTTGTTAAAAGTAAATATCATGATCCATGTATATTTACCAGATGTCAGATGTATGATTTTCTATTTGTTCTTTTAGGACATTTCTTTTCAATGTTAATGCTGTTTCTGAATTAATTTAGTGTCAAAATTATTATAATTAATTTCATATCATACTAAAATGTAAGATATGTTCAACAGTAACTAAATTAACATAAGTATTAGCTATTTATTTAGTAAATGTATCATAATTTGCGCATTTTTTTAAATAAAAATGAAAGTTAATTTAATTGAATATATATTCAATATACATCAATAGATCTTCTTACACATCATACGAAGATGTTTTTCTTTATTTAGTTCAAAAGTCGATTTAATCAATGAATGATGCTATCTGTACAAATTCATATTATGTGTTTGTAATAACCATGTTTTCTTATATGTATTGAAAAGAACACATTAAGCTTAAATTTGAAAGATTTTTCATAAAAACCGATAAATTATAGTGTTTCCTTTCCATATGTTCATAGCAACAAGTGATATATTAGTTAGACTTAAAGAAAAAAAAGAATAATTTGTTTAATGAAATATTTTCATTAGCTGTGCAAAAAGAATGATGCCTAACTTCTAAGTCATTTAGCAAATGGATCATTAATAATGTTCATTCTGCTTACTTCTTTAAATTAGTATGTAACTAAAGAAGAAGAAAAAGTAGAGTAATTGAGATAACTGCTCGTTTATAGAAAATAAAATACTTTTATTTTCTGTTTTTAACTTTTCAAATATCGGCTTCTTTTTCTTGAAATTCAGATTTCCATAAAATATCTTTAGATATGCTGCTTATTTAGTTTTTGAAAAACATTGTATTCTTTATGTTAAGGATGCATTAGTATTTTGTTTTGATATGATAGCCATCAGAAGAATCAACAATACATAAGATATATTGCTATCAGGATACATATCTTGAATCATCTCGATAACTATGAGATGTGTAAATAAGGAATTTTCTTTGAGATTGTTTTGATTTTAATTTTTGAGCAGGAAACAAAAAAATGTCGATTACTGAAACGAAGAGAATATTTTTTGTTATTGATCTCCCACTAATAGTTAGTCTGTGTATTCTTCACTTTGTAATCTATGTTACTCACATAGGGAACAATGAAAGAGAAAATATTATTCCTTTTGAGCCGATGGAAGTCATTGATGGACCCACTATATTTTAACTAAAGAAAGTATTTTTTCTATTAAACTTTTTGTTGAAATATAGTGGGATCGATCAATGGATTCCATCGACTCGAAAGGGTTAATGCATTATATTCTTTAATTTTTAGAAAGTTGTTCAAATGGATCGAAAAAAACAGCAAGTGAATAATTTATTATGAATTATTGATCAATCTATTGGTCCTTTGAATATACAATGTTTCAAAGCAAAACGAGTTTCAAGGTATTTTTTTATCGAGGTTAGGGGATGTACCGTAGAAATTTAGAACTATAAGAACAGATTTGGTAGAAATGATTCGTTATTCTAGAAGTTAGTTGCTTTTTTTATTGAAACACTTATGACGAAGATAGTGCAAAATCTTACACAAAACCTAATAGAACAGATGAATATGTGCGACTTTTTTTTTTAAATATTTCTGTGAGAAACTTGCATAAACATCTTGTGAATTGATGTCGCAGCATAAAGAAAGAAATAAGTTGATTATATAGCCTATATCGTACGTTCTTTCTGTTGTTGAATAATGCATTGACAATAGAGACTCTCTGTTATTTTCGTTTGTATATACACACTTTAAAAAAATGTATATACCCAAATTTTAGATGATTTAGAAAGTTTGTCAAATTTTTTGCAGATCGATAACATACTTTTTTAAAGGTGAACAAATACACTTTAATGCATTGTCTGCTGTTGGTATATTCTGTCCTTGCTGTTCGTTCTCTATATGATTTTTCTGTCTTGATCGTCATCCACGACATATATATCGTGCAGATGTTACACTTATTAGCTGAAGTTACAAGTTTGACAAATAATTTTGTTGAAGTTATTCTGGATGATCTATTACATATCACTCTATCAGAAGATTAATATTATTTTGAAAATAAAGATTTCAGGTTAGTTTGTCAACCTAGAAACATATATAGAAGTACATTTATCGACCTATATTTTTAGAAATGAAGAGATCTTTCAGAAATATAAGAAACACAATAAATTAACAAAAGATTCAGTATACAAAAACTATTTATTATTGCACATATCTGAATTATAGTATCTTGAATTACATGACATCTTTTTTTA
Organism: Macrotrachela quadricornifera; assembly: GCA_022393335.1. NCBI lineage: Eukaryota > Metazoa > Rotifera > Eurotatoria > Philodinida > Philodinidae > Macrotrachela > Macrotrachela quadricornifera. The sequence goes on from JAJEKB010014861.1 coordinate 12,477, forward strand.
TTATTTACATATGTATCTGTTTGTTGTATAACTATTTTTACAGAAACATTTCAATTATTCTTGTTTACCAGTAATATTAGGAAGTTTGACTCTTTCTCATAACAGTTTTGGTATATCTTGTGTGACATTTTCTATTAGTAATGTCGATATTCCTAATGCTTTTATTTTTCAATGAAAACTATAATAGGTAAATAGAATATCTTAGTCTGTACTTACGAAGTAACATATTTAGGTGTTTAAGCATTTTAGAGCCTATCTTTTGTCTATAGATAAACTTAAGGGATGCAACGATGACGATAACCGGTCTACCAGTTACCGATGTAGACCTGTAACCGCTTCATCAGTCATCACTATGCACCGAATACTCTTTCAGTAGTAAACATTATCATTGATCAATGTATAGTTGCACTAAGTGTTATTTATCAGTACACACTGGTATTCACTGGTATTTAGCGATGTTTACAAGGAAAAAACACCGGATTATGTACTCTCGGGATTTCCGTTGAGTTCAGAGATTGGGTATGTATTTAAAAAATCTATCTTTTATGAAATCATCGGTAGTTTCGAGTGACTTACACATCCTCAAGGGCTAAATTATGCGAATACCCATACATCCTCAAACGCTATTATATAGAGATACTCTTAGGTCCTCAAGAATTATTATATAAAGATGTCCTTGGGACCTCAAGTCCTATTGTATTGAGATGTCTTTCGGCCCTGAAGCATCATATATAGCTCGTACCTTTAGGCATTCAAGTATTATCTATTGGCGGTACCCTTAGGTGCTCAAGTGCCATATATGAGGGATACCTTTAGGTCCTGAAGCACTATATTGGAGGTACTTTTAGCTACTCAAGTGCTATATATTGAGGATACCCTTAGGGCTTAAAGTGCTATATATTGAGATACCCTTAGATGTTCAAGTACTATACATGAGGGTACCCTTGGATCCTCAAGTGCTAAATATTAAGGGACCCTTAGGTCCTCAAGTACTATACATTGGGAGTATCTTTGGGCCCTAAAGAACTATTATATGGAGATGCCGTTACGTTCTCAGATCCTACTATATCAAGGCATCCGTGAGTATTCAGCAGCTATTGTATGCAGATACCCCTTAGGTCCTATCTCCTACTATATAAGGGTACTCATGGGCCACCAGAAGGATGTAACAGTCTTAATACTTTCAATACGAATACCATTTGGTATTAGCCATGATTATAGTTTGCAGAAGTATGAAGATCGAAAATTCCGGAAAACTAATTCTAAATTTCGATTCCTTGACGCCGCAAGCTTTATAAAAAATGTTTTTTTTAAAACAAAGATCTTTGCATGAGAAAAAAATCAAGAACAAAAAATTAATAGTTCCAATTTTTAAGTGCTTGAATTTTGCGTCAACAAAGAATTCTTTTTATCTACATTAGTGCTACAGAAATTTTGAAGAACGGTTTCCAACATCAAGGAATTGGAGTCCAGAATTATATTTCCGAAATTTTCAAATTATGTTTCTTTCCAATTAGTCAACACAGATACTACCAAATGCTATTCATATTGAAAGTATTAGGATTGTGACATTCCTTTGGTAAATTATAGATACCCTTCTATAACAGGAGACCTAGAACTAAGAATATTTTCATACAAAAGCTGTTGAGGACTCACAGTTATCTTCTTATGGTACAACATAAGGACCTCACGAAATCGCCATACAATAGGTCTTTAGGAGCCAAGGATATCCTCACTATAGAGTACTCAAGGATCCAACAGCACCCACCATCGTTTTAAACATCCAAATTAAATAATAAGTATTTTATTCATTTTAATATTTTTCTTTATTTATTTTACATCAAATTGAATATCCACACCTAGCAGTGAATGTCGAGACCACAGAAGTCAGCTGGATCTTGCGGATTTCTACAAAATCGATCAATAGATTGCCACTTTTCTACTGTATTTCTAGAGTGAGAAACCCACAAACATTGCCAATTAATCATGAGCTTAACCATAATTCAGCTCGTGATTAAATGGCAATTTTTTTGGATTTTCGTTATAGAAATAGAGCAGAGGTATGGCGATTAAGTGATCGGTATCATAGAAAATCGGAAGATCCAGTCGATTTTCATGAGATGACATTTTTTAATTACTTATAGAATCTTTTAAAGAAGCTAAAAAGGTAATCAATAGCATATGGATCATCTACCCAGGTCGAAGCTGAGCCATCGGACTCCGATGAAGTCGGATGGGTGGATCCGATAGGATTCAGTCATCGGAATACAACCGATTCCATGCAGTTAGGAGTCGGATTACAATGCACCTTATCGAAAAATCGATATTTAGGTAAAAGATCATCATCAATAGATACTTACTTCCTTATTATGTCAAGACTAATATCTTATCCATAGTTGCATGAATAATAACTGAATTTTTACCGTATATACAACTAAAGATTCTACAAAATAGAATTAAAATCATTTTATTCAATGACTATACTAGCGACTACTGCCTATCGCAAAAAATTCTCATTTTAACACTTATTTTTCAGTGCGTGACAGACATTGTTTAATCTATAACTTCACATAGACTTTTAGCTAAAAAGTGAAATTCTTATAACAAATGCAGCTTTATACAATCTATCAAAATAAAAAGAGAAAAGCAAAACAATATGTCAATCTTTTTTAATGGAATTCGAACTTCTGAAGAGAGAATTTATGAGGCAAAACATATAAGAAAACAGATAGTTTTTCAAGATTTTGGTTTTCAGAAATTGGTTTTTATGAAAAAGAAATATCGTATTTAGAGTCAGCATGCTGAAATACACACCAAAAACTTTAGTTTTCATCGCGAAATATTTCCCATCAAAATTTGGTTCCGTAAAGAAGTACAGGTAAAAATTTTAAGGAAGCTTAGGGAGAGTAGGTAGAAAATTTTTATGGAAATATTTCACACAAAAAATAGTTTTTGGTGGATTTTGGCGCGCTGATTTTGTATATCATATTTATTTACTACCAAAAGCAATTTTGAATAACGAAAATCTTAAAATATTTACTATTTTTATGATATTTTCTATAGAAATTCACACTTTCTTAAAATGTTAGTTACTTTGTAGAAACTAAATATATCCGTCGAATGATTTCGTGATCTTGTATCCTCGCATCAGTTTCAATAAAAAAATAATTACAAGGAAAGAAATCGAGTGGGGGTATAGCCTGTAGAAAAAGCGCCAACTCCTTTACGCATCGTTTGTTTATATTGAAATTCGGGAAAAGGATATAAAAAAAACGATTTGTCTAAATATATAAAGAAGAATGTTTGTCTGTCTGTTTGTCTGTCTGTTTGTCTGTTCGCTTTGCATTCAGTCCCTGTAAAAGCTATGATCACCAAACTTTCCATAATGCTTCTCTAGGTCCTAAGGAAGGTCGACGTGGGATTGGCATGGTCATCAGGGTGTGTCTGTGTGTAGGGTGTGGGTGAAATCTCACCTAGATAGCGCTGTAATAGCTAACATTACTAAAGTTTCCACGATGTTTTCCTGAGTTGAGAGGTAGTTTTAAAGAGTGTTGTCACCATTAATAGGAGTAAGGAGGGAGCGTCTCGGTGAAATTTCACTTAAGTCCTATCGCAATGAATTTTGCGCCAATTTTTCAGAAATTTAGCGAATTTGGTATGGTTTTAAGATTAATCATTTCGTATCGATGGTTCTTTGGTCTAAATGTGAAAATCGAAGGTTTCTAATAGGTTATAAGAGGAAAAAATGTATACAAGTGTTTCCTTGATTCACAAATATAGTGTATCCATTAGTTTTCTATGATTCACAGAGACAACGTATTTGTTGTTTTTCTTGACTCACAACGATGATGTATCTATATATTTAAAGAAGAACATTTGTCTGTTCGTTGTGCATTCAGTCCGTGTGACTGCTAGCATGACAAAAATTTCCACACTACTTTCTTAGCTCCTGAGGAAAGTCGACTTGAGTTTGGAACTACCAAACGGGGTGAGCGGAAAGGGCTGGGCAAAATTTCATCCCGATCAATACAGATCAGGATTCTGATGAGTCTGCTCGCTATATATTTAGTCATCGTAAGAGATAGCGTCACGGAACTATCCGCATCAGTTTCTTGAGTGCTAAGGAAAATCGGCAGAGTGAGTGGGAGTGAGAAAGGGAGGCATGCGTGAAACTTCATCCAAGTCGTAAGAGACCGTGATTTTACTCACTTTCTAATCAATTGATGCAGTTCAATGCAAATTTGAGAGTGATCGTGTCCAAAATGGATGTGAGTGAGGATGTCAGCTTGAGCCTGATGCACGGCGGCAAAAGTTCTGTAGCAGAGGTTCCAGGTACGATGAAAAAAGTCTTATGAAATAGGTATCATGCACGGCGAGAAGAGCCCTATGGCGAATACCTAACGCATAGCAGGAACAATCCTGTTAAAGATGCCTGACACGTTCCGGTAAAAGTCCTGTCCAAGAGGTTGAGGGTATGACGGGAAAATTTCTGTTGTAGATGACTCACCCACAGTGGGGAACAGTTCTGTAAAAGACGTGTTATGTACAGCAGAAAAAGTCGGATGAAAAATGCAAAACTTTAACGATATTCTCTTTTCATCGGGTACGTCTTCTAGTAATCAATAATCGAAAAAAATTAGTCTAAAACGATTTATCTAGGACTTTATTCGATAAACCTATAATAATGTTGCGAAAACTTTTCCTTTTTTTTATCTATGCCGTCATTTCACATATTCTCTCTGTGCTATATTTCACGTCGAGTCTAATGACAATCAAGTACAAAAAGTAGAAGGAGTAATGTCTTTTCACGAATTTTTTCAATAGATGAAAAATTTATCATGCAATGAGAAATCTCTAAAGATGATGGAGATTGGAGATGAAGAATAAAGAAAGTCGACAATTTTTTTCGGATCAGAACAAATACTATTTTTCTAGTAGACTGAAAATTTAAGAAAATCTTACTGTTCGAAAATTCATAAATAATTGTAAATTTTTCATGAAGCAAAAGCTTGCAAAATCAAAATAGAATTTTTATTTTATTTCCAAAGCTTCTCTGAGTAGATAAAGGTCTTAATAAAGTGCGAGTTTTATGAAAAAGATGATAAACTAATCAGCATTTTTGTTCATACTGTTTTTAATGATGTTTTCGTCGGCATTTTCTCATAGATTCTGATGTTGTAAAAGACATTTTTTAAAAAAAAGCGTGAAAGTATCAGTAGAAACTGCTTTTTTCAATCGAAAAATTCCCTATTTACTCGGGTTTTGGAAAGAAATCCTATCGCATGAAACTTAAAAAAATTTATCGATATTTTTGCCGCTAAAGACGACCAAGCTAGTAACGATTTTTAAGAGTGAAGGTTTCCAGAAAGGAATAGTAGCTTCGCAACGAATTTAGAAAAGCTTTTTAGTTAGAAATAGTCAAACTTATTATTTATTGATCCCAATTTCATAGAAACAAATCTATTTTTTAAAAATTGAAAAATACTCAAGATACTCATTTTATGAAGTTAATGGGGTTGCTTATCGAATAGTCATAAAAAAATATCGAGCTTTCTTCACTTGACAATTTCATTTTTGTTTGAAGAATGATTGTTATCACGGGACTATATGTTTTAATTCTGTGTCGAACTTATCAAATTCATAAAAAAACTAATCTTGGAAATCTCTAGTTTTATTACTTTTTATCCTCGAATGTGATCATGCTAACGATACCTGTTGAAAAATAAAGTTTCTATTTTCTCCACTATATAAAATCATATTTTTTCGAAGATCATCTATGTAACAATCCATAATGAAAACTTACAGATCTCCAATTCAGAATTTCAAGAAACGTCATTGCACTTTCATGTCTTCTTCTCCTTCTTTATGATTAAGTCATTAGTCAAGATTTCTTTACATTGCAGCTAATTCTAGAGATAATCTCAAAAACTCTACAATTCTATTTTTCCTAGAAAAATATTGCAAATATTAGTATATGAGTTTGTAAGTTGTAGAGCCAAAATACAATATAATATTATTTGAGGCAATCGAATATCGTTCGAAGCTGATTCTAGTACATATATAACAGGAGAAAAACCTAGATATTGATAAAGCTCGACACATTCTGGTGAGTTCTAGTAGGTTTTGATAGATCTTAAAATAAATTTATATATGGGTATTTCCACTCAGCAGAACTCTTTCAAGTCTATCAAAATTCATTATGATCAAAAAATGCTGAAATATGAGTCTTCTTTTTTGATGACATTTTTTTTTTAATTTTAGTATGTCCTGATGAATGCTGATCAATTTAGAAATTTTTGAAATACAATGAGTTTATTGGAATTTATTTGATTTTGAATGATTTTCTTTATTCACATGTGTTGAGTGCATTCTGTTAGTTGTGTTCTTGTAGCAATTTAGTTTTTGAACTCTAATGATTTCCTTTTATCGAAGCTACAATTTTAAATTATAATCGTTTTGTTTTAGACAAATTTTTTTCTTCTCAATCATGCGTACCTTTCTAAAGATTGGTTTGGCATTTTTATCATTTATTACAGTGGTAATAGTTGTGTCAAGTGTTGTCGGTGTTTATCTTTCACGAAAAAACAATAACATTTTGTTATCAAGTAGGATTATATATTTAATTATGTTTTTATCTATTCAAACTTATTTATTTGTTAGATGAAACGACAACAAGAGGAAGCATATCAAACACTTCAACAACAAGAAATGGTAATTCTAGAACTTATGAAAAATAAATAGAACACTATTTCTACTTTTTTGTTATCCTACTACTTTAGAAATGGGGATATTTGTATATTTGTTTGGTTAAACTGAATTTCTTTTCGTAATTTTAAATTAAGGCGTCTTTTCTCTGATAAAATATTTATATATTGCCTATCTAACACTATAGGTATGGAAATTTTTCGCTCTTATGAGGGTCTTTTGCAAAAAACTTTAGTTTTAAAAATTTTGGCAGATAAAAGTATCTATGTCTTTTTCTATGATATAATAGAATCTCATCATAACAAAGATCACATTATGTTTTAGTTATATAATAATATCTTAAGCTGCAATAATTATCTAACTGTACATATGAAGAAATAGTTCTCATCATTTATAGTTCTTCTTTACATCATAGTTTTTTGAAAAAATTTCTCCATGATTTTAACTTCTTCAAAATGTTTTATTCAATAGTGTGAAAGCATTTTCCCAAGTACAAAATATCTTGGATGACAATTTCTCGTTTCAAAAATAATTCATATGCAAATGTGTGACATCCAACTTGATAAATTCAACAAGATTTCACCACCTAACTAAATTTAATAGAAATTTGGATCGCAAAATCTCTAGCAAATCCTCTAATTAAATTTTGATAAAAATATTAAAACATGGATTTTGGCAAGGGTCTTATAGAAGTCTATAAAATTTCACCTAATGACTCATTTTTTAACTTTTTTAGTTAAGTATTCGAAGTCTTTATTTCGTGTTTTGCAACATTCCACTACATGGATAGTTGGCATAGACGTAAATATCTGTATATAAATAAGAGTTTCAATTTAAATACATACAGCTATTACAATTGAAACAAGTTCACATAAAGTCCACTAAACTAAGTATAAGTATTGTGAGTATAGTGTTCTACTGCAACTTTTTTACTCATACAAAATTTATATTATAAACTTAACGTTCTAAAATAAAGTTTGATCAAAGATGTCTAAGATCTAAGACTCAAAATCTATGAAAAGTTTTCTTAATATTTTCTATGGATGTCTGTTCAATAGAAAGAAGAGTTAAGAAATATCGAGATATCTTATGAAGAATCGATATATCAATGATTAATTTTTTCTTCCTAACTTTTCAACGCTTAAGAACATTCATTACACAACGTGGTATTTTAAGTAGTGACTAGTATTCATAGTAATTCATCACGCTCTTGCTATTCCCTTTTCTAAAAGAAAGAATTATACGGCCGTAAATTCCTTCAAAGTTTGTCTGTCCTAATTAATCAGAAAACAGCAACGATTATATCTATCATAATAAAATGTAATAGTTTCTAAAAATGCTTCCAAAGGGTTTTCGGGGTCGACGAATCGAATAGTACCATTAATTTTTGAATTTTTTAAAATAATATTTATACTAAAAGAAGGCTTTCTCATGAAATAACGATTTGTCTCGTGGATTGAAGGAAAGATCACATAACATAAAATAAGTTTGTAGTTATACAGGTATGCTCTCTCTTAAAGTTTCTCTGTATCTTTCTATAACCAAGCGAATCTGAAAATGTTATCATTTAGACTAATATAAAAAGCTTGTAATATTGTAGTTGGAAGCTATATGAAGCGCAATGGAGTCAAATGTGTCGTTAGTAATAAGTTACCAAACAATTAGTAATTAGTGTTACTTTTTTTCTAAGAAGTTTTATCCAAGATGGTCGAAGATTAATAAATGAAAACTGAGTTGGTTTGCCAAATAATTAATAATGAATAATGTAAACTATCTCCAGTAAAACTCCACCAAAAACAATTGACTATGAGGAATCGAAATCTGGAGTTAGTTTTTCAATATTGGTAGATATTAGATAATGATAAATTAGTAAATCATCGTTTCTAATAAAACTTGACTGATCCTTATTGAGCACGGAAAATACGAATTCGAAGTTAGTAAAAATGTTTGCGATCTATCTCTTAGCTTTCTTTGATCTACTGTTTGCTGTTTTAAGCGTGACTCATGGATATTCATGGGTCGTGCATCTATGTTCATTATTGATTCTAATATAAACAGTTTTCTTTATTGATTACTATATGTCGAATCTTATAGTGGATTTACACAAAAATATGTAAAAAACGAAGTGACTGTTTGAAATTCTGTTGTTGAGTCTCCATAGATATCAACTGTGAAATTATATTCCAAAATAGACAAAGCCTTTTCGTAGACTTCAATGTGTTGTACTCTATTTGTAGCAATTCTTGAATAGTTCTCCTGTTTTAGTTTCTTCTTAACGAGCGTATTCACAAATGCCCAGTAGCTTATTGAGAAGAATTTAAACGAGATGTATCCATTAACTTCAGAGTTGAACTAATATCGGCCAATATAGTGGCGTCAAATATACAAACGGCTAGTCGTGAGTGGTCGACCGAAGGGAGACCGACGAACGACTAGACGGTGACTTAGAACGTTATTTCAAAGCATAGTTTTGAAATGAAGCTCAAGTGATTTACGTGGATTTTCCAAAGGACCTAATTAATTTTGTTCGATAACGAATTCGACAAAATATCATTATGTCAAAATAAAAGAGAAATTGAAAACTAATGAAAACTACACGATGTTATCTGAGTGTTGAAAGTTTTCGATTGTGTATCAATATGTTATGAGTAAGCTACTTTTATTCGCATGAGAATCCTAATGTGACAAATGACAGACAGAATAAAAAGTTTATCATAAGTGCATTAAGTGAGATTTGAGGTGCCTTAATAGATTCTCAAATAACTCGATTTTTGAGAAAAAATAATTATTTATTAGAGATTTTATGTAACACAGCATATCCAGTAAAGGAATTGTGAATACTAACATGGTCTTATTTGCTGATTGTAGCGTAAGCAAAAATAGATATGTATTCGTGTTATCCTAAAACTTCAAGAAGCTATTCGGAATTATCTAGTTTGAAAAAAAATACATTTTTTCATGGAACTGTAGTTTGAAGTGGTCACCACCTGGCCGTGCTATTGAACCTGATGAACAAACTGAAACATCTGAACCGTATCTAATTCTGCTTTCTTAAAAAAAACAGTCGTATAGCGATAAATATTGTGCTTAAAAAGACATAAATGTTTGTCTCTCCGTTTTGTTCAAACAAGTCAGAGTTCAGGATTAGAAAATATGACGTCCCAAACCACTGAATATGGTCACATATCTGTATTACACTTGATCAATTTCGGTCGAAGACAAAGAACTCGAACTTGAAGTTTACTTCTCATTTATATATAAGTCGATATAGGGGTATTTTTATCAGACGACCATTGTTGGAGTAGATGTCCTTTCCGTAGCTTTCATGCAATCAAGGGGATTGAGATATAACATAACCCAAATGAACATTATTTTGATTGATAATCACACTAAATTTTCTTTCAGAAAAGGGTCAGCGAATCCGTAGGATGAGCGTTACTTGTGTTTTATTATAAGTTTCAATCTATTTTTAATATTCAAAATCTAAATGTGATTTGGTTATCTAATTCCCGAAAATATTCATAGAAAATTTTGATAGAATTCACTAAGACTTAGTTGATAAATTGATTCTTTAGAAATGATATTTAACAATTTTTCGTATAAAATAAATATTTGCATCTGAAAGAAAGAAGATAAAAAGAAAGCAAATATAAAAGGGTCACTTATAGTTTGCCTTTTAAACATGATACGATAGTTCAAATAAATGTGATCACTGATTTTACTAACATAGAATTTGAATGTTTAAAGAATGAAGAATAATTAACAAATAGGTAAAACAAACAAAACTGAATAAATATAATAAAAACTAATGACTTGTTTGATGAATGACTAGGTTGGAGACAAATTAGTCTCTACCAATGAAAAATTTTTTTTTAAAACTAATTAAGAATATATATAATGTTATCTTATATTAGAATTAAAGAAAAGTTTTTAAAATCAACAAAAATACTTTTTACAAATATCAATAGTATTTTTATTGATTTTTTTCAAATGGATAATAAATATATTTATGGATTTGAAAAATAATATGGAATCTACAACTATAGCTTTTTTAAATTAATTTTCGTGAAATTCTCAGTAAACATCCAAAGATATATTTAATAAATGATACAACATTCACTCTCTACTATCAAAATAAAAAAGACAAACTACTCGACAAAATGAATTTACTTTTTCCATTATATTTCCATGAATGAATATTGTAAAAATTTACATTTTATCTTTTTATATTTTATAGTTGGTTCAACAAGTACTACAACTCGTATAATAACAAGTATGATGAACACTTCAACTACTACAACTAGTCGTGCAACAAATACCCCAACTATGACAACTGTTGGTATTACAACAACAGGATCAACAACCACTAGTATTACAACAACAACAAGATCGACAACCACTAGTGTTACAACAACAGGATCAACAACCATTGGTATTACAACAACAACAAGATCGACAGCCACTAGTGTTACAACAACAACAGGGGCAACAACCATTGGTATTACAACAACAGGATCAACAACCACTAGTGTTACAACAACAACGGGATCAACAACCACTAGTATTACAACAACAACAAGATCGACAACCACTAGTGTTACGACAACAAGATCAACAACTACCCGTAACACGAACCCTACGACGACAAGTAAGTTTATTTTAAAATATTCAGTTCGTCGATAAATATGCTTATTAATAAGTTATCTTCCTTCCATTAAAGGTTTGCCGCATTTTAATTGTTTTCCATATGTGTATATATGAATAATCGAGATTTATATCTACAAATATGATAACTGTGACGTAATTAAACTTCCAAAAATGAGTACTAAAAATAGAAGCTATGATAAATTGATTCGGTATTGAAATATATTATCACCTTTTCCTATCGAAACATTCAAATAAAGAAAATTTTATAAATTTAACTTTATTTCGACTACATCATTATCAGAGATGTCATCGGTTCGGTTTCGAACCGAACCGAACCGAACCGAA